>NDGM011209568.1:0-10204 GCA_002564305.1 Octomys mimax | reverse complement strand
CTCTCTCTCTCTCTCTCTCTCTCTCTCTCTCTCTCTCTCTCTCTCTCTCTCTTTCTTTCTTTCGTTTTTCAGGGTCTCACTACACAGCCCAGACATGTAGTGATCCTCTTGATTTCTGCCTCACTAGTACTGAAATTACAGGTGTGCACCACCACACCCAGACTCCATCACTGGCTCAGTGCACCTGGGGGCTGGGTCGACATGGCTTGCGGAATAAGGGATCGAACCCTGGCCCCTGTGCTTATCTAAGCAAGCACTTAGTCTGCTAGCTATACCGCAGGCCTTCTGTTTTTTCCTATCAGACCCATAATTGTTATCTTTAATTAATGGATTTTAATCTTTGGAGCACTTTAGTACTTACCAAAAAATGGAGTGGAAAGTGGAGAGAGATTTCAAGTCCAGGCAGTGTACATTGGTCACATAGGTTCCCCCCTTATTGATATGTTGATTTATTATAATACATGTTTATAATTAACCAATATTGATACATTATTTTTTACTTTTTAGTTTTAGCTCACTTTTTAAAAAAATGTATTTAGTACAGGGTCTACAAGGTCTCACTATGCAGATCGGACTCAGAGTGATCCTCCTGTTTTCAGCCTCCAAATCACTGGAATTAGAGCTGCACGCCACCACACCCAGTCTCAGTCCCTGTCTCAGCCTGCTCTGGGAGGCGGGGCTGGCACGGCATGCCAGGGATCAAACCCGGGTCCTGCTTCTGTCTAAGCAGGTACTGTAATCCACTGAGCTCCCTGGCCGGCCCTTAGCTCATTTTTGGTGGACATAGTTACATACATTAATTGGTTGCGATGCGATGTTTCCATATATGCAATCAGTTCATAATGATAAAATCAGCAATTAGTATAACTGTTAACTTAATACGTTAGTAATTAAAGTCCATTTTTAGAATTCACTATTTATGTTGCAAAGCACTTTGAAATTTAGTATGTAGGTCATATATTGATTGTTCACGACTACAGTATAATGCAGACAAGTTTCAGTGCCTTAAACATGTCCTCTTCTTTACATTTCTATCAGGACTCTGGAAATCAGATTGTTGCTGTTTCAGATTATTATATTTTTGGAACTATGAAGAATGTGAGTTTCTTGGATTGACTTCTTTCTGTTAGCAAAACACATACGAATTTTCCTTCTTGTTTTTTCACTGTTTGGTTGCTCATTTCTTGTTTGCATTTTTAAAAAAAGTACTCCTTTGTCTGAATATACTGGTTTATTTATCCCCTCACCTCGTTTGGAAATTATTAATAGGACCATTATAAACATTTCTGGTATGTTTTTGTGTGGATGTTATTCTCTTTTGAATAAGTGTCTGGAAGTATAATTGCTAATTCACATGATAAGACTGTTTAGCTTTGTGAGAAACTGTCAGTTACCTTTCAAAGTGCTTTCCAATTTTTTGTTCTTACTAGTGAAGAATGAAAAATCTCTATCTCATCATATTCTCAATAAATTTTGGTGTTGCAGTATTTTGAATTCTAGCTATGATTAGAGGTATACGGAAATATTACTGTTTTATTTTCAATTGCCTAGAAATATATGATGTTAAATAATTTTTGTTATGCTCATTTACTTGTGCTTGTCATCTATGTTAAAATACTCTTATAGATAAACTGGTCCTTTTCATTTTTTTTTTTAAAAGCCTAATAATCCAAATCAATTAGCATATGTTCCAACTATATCGCTTCTGCATTTGTAAACTAATCCTGTGGCTAGGATTTAGAACCAACACAAATGCTCATTAATAAATAAATGAACAAAGAAAATGTAGTTTGTATACACCGTGGAATATTATTTATTGATAAAAATGGATGATCCTGTCCTTTGCAGCAAAATGAATGTAATTCTGTTAAGTGGAGTGAGTCAGACAGAGAAAACATAGTACTACACGTTCTAACATACGCAAGTTTATTTATAATTTACTTACAAATATTTTCAGAAAATGTTAAAGCAAAATCCCTTTTACGCTTTTCTCACTTTTATGAGTTATACTTGTCTGTTCTTCTGAATAGTCTTTCAAACTTATGCCTAACTGTATGAAAACACTTCTATTAATTTTAGGACACTTACTTCTGTCTGTTAGCTTTCCATTGTCATGACAAAACACCAGAGGTTACCAAATGAAAGAACGAATACTTGTTCACGCTCGTGGTTTCAATGATTTCAATCCACAATCATTGACTCTGTTGCTTTGGGCCTGTGAGGGATGCTGGCAGATAGGCAATGCCCCTCATGGCTGCAAAGAAGCAATGAAACAAATTAAGGCATGAGGGTCCCAATATCTCCTTCAAGAGAGCAGCCCCAATGACCTAACTTGCATGAGGATTCACTTTCTAACTGTTTTATACCATCTCCCATAAGCACCACAAGCTGGCAACAGAACCTCTAGTACGTGGTCTTTCAGGGACATTTAAGATACAAACCATAACATTTCTTTTATAGATGGCTTTAAAGTCTTTCAAAAACAGCAAATTTATTGCCAACTATGTGTGCTCCCAGGAAAGGAAGATGCATTCCATACACAGTTGTGAATGAACGTCATTACTGAATTAATCTAACAGTCTTTATAGTCATCTAAGTCAATTTTTCAAATAGATTGTAAGATTTCTCTTTCAAATATAAAACAGTAACAATTGAAGGGTTTTTCTTGGAAAAAAAAAAACAAAAACATTTGCACTTGATGTTAGCCAAAAGGCTGAGAAGTGACAACAAAAGTGAGCATTTGAAGTGAGTGACCTAACAGACACTTTTAGAAATATTGATTTTTTTATTATTATTGCTTTGGTCATTACTTTCTCAAAAATTGGAATGCTTGAATGATATTTATATAGTTGACACAAAAAATCCACTCTATTTACTTTGATCCTTACAAAAATCAAAAGAAAGGATAATTTAAGCAATTAATGATTAGTTCCAGGTAATCTTTTACCAGTTTTAATGTAGAGATGATATGACAGTGGTGAAAACATTTTGACTTATTAAATAGAGCCAAATCAGTGAATATCTTAAAAAGCAAATTATATTCAATAACAGAAATCTATATGGCAAGATGAAGATGAATTTAATAATATCTGGTACAACTAGGACTATTATAATTTTTGTAACCCAGTACTCATCTCTATTCTTTCACCCTAGGAAATTCTTACTAGTGTTCATGAGAAACCATTTGTAAGATATAACTTTTAATTATGAAATACAAGAAGTAATGTAAAGTCCATTGGTATAGTCATATAGTAGAATCATATACAGCAGAGAATATAAATAAGTAAATAAATAAATAAAGGATACATATATATATATATATATATATATATATATATATCAAAATATTTAGGCAAAAATTCAAGTATAGAGTATACATACGCCTGAGTAGAACTTACATAAAGTGCAGATATATGGTTGATCTATATGATATATATCATTTAATAAATAAAAATGAGCTGATAACCGAAGGTTCTGGGAAATTGGTAAAAATAAGAAGGCCAGATTCCTTTCATTCCAAATCAACTGCAGAATCCTTCTGAGGTAACTATTTTAGAACTCTGGGAAATATTGAATGCATGTCACTTTTAAAGGAAGGTTTAGAGAGAAAATTAGCTCAATTTTGTTTACCCTAGGCTCTTGGAGAAGATAGATTTTTCTCAAAGGAAAATCAGAGTACATTTAGTGGAAAGAAGTCCCTAAGTAAACAACATATTGAGTACATTATGCTGGAGCAGCAAGGAATGAACCATGTGACTTCAAAACATATTGTCTGAAATTAGTTTGTGCTGCTGTAATGCTCCCGAGTTTGTTAGTGAGGGGAAAGGTCATTTTCTTGTGGGCTAACTACACCCCATTGTGGGAATGTTCAGCACCTTTAGAACTGCATATATGTACAAGTAATGATTCCACATTTCTCTCTTCTTCCAAATCTCTGTCCTTTCTCCCCAGGGCATATTGCCTGTTCTTTTCAGCCAAGTCATCCTTCAGCATTCTGGGCCGCATGAGTGCAGCTCAAATGTAATGCCAAACAAATCAACAGAATAGCTGTCAGGCCTTCACTGGAAACAATATTAGCCTTGTCTGTTCATACTGAGAGCAGAATGGAAGTGACACAAATAAAATGTAATGGGATAAAATATATTGCTCAATGTACAGTAACAAGGAACTCTTGGTTGACAATTTGTTTTTCTCTCCAAACTACATTTCACTATCATTTCTCTAAAACCTCTTCATGGTGTTGTATAATTAGATGCTTATATCAACATATAATAGGGGTGTAATCAACTTCTTTTAATGAACAAATAAAGAGGTGAGTTAAATCAGTTTCAAATAATTGGTCTTAGAATTTAAGAGTTCAAAAGCTCAAAGTTGGGCAATAATACACTGTCCTAAAAGCTATTTATTATACTTGTCTTCCTTGTAAGTGAATCTATTATTCTAGGTTTGTTATATGTTATTTTGATTCTAGGAGGAAAAAAAAAAGATACTTCTACAGGAATCACTTAACTCCCACCATCTATAGACCCAAATATGTTAATTTATTATGTTAAAAATAATAATGATCACTTTAGCAGCCACACCATGAAAACATACAACATACACTGCAAAGATTACTGATGATTATGCTAAGACCATATAGGTTATTTGTATGCTTTGGATTTATAAAGTATCTATATACATAGAGAAGTAATAGCATACTACAATTTTAAGTTAAATGATTTGGTATCCTGAAATCTACCATTTTACTTTGTTTAATACAGTTCTTCTCATCTCAAAGTTTATATATTACAAGATAGTTAGGATAGATGTACAACTATATTCTCTTAGTTTATTGAGAAGAAAAGTTTGTATCAATATTGTTTAGACAAAATATCATGTCTACATCTTGTCCTCTGAATAACTACTAGGAAGACAACAATAAGCAATGTATTAATAATTGCAACTGTCCTACTAACCAGTTCTGAAACTGTCTCATTGCTATTTTATCTTTTTTCTTATTAAAATGAATAAAATTTTTTTAATTATATACAAAAAATTTTAAGGTAAAAATAGAGAGAACTGATGAGCAGTTTTGATGCCAAATATAACCATTGAGCTGATTTGCATTTCACTGAAAAGAAAATTTGTTTTCACCTCTTTAATAAAATAGGCATTGCTGTGAATTTCACTAATAGATGACATATAAAATAACATCCAAGGTTACATAGCAAGTGGTAGTACTGGTCCTTGTACCTAGATGTTTAGAAGACCTATGCTTTATGACTACATTTCCTCCCTTCCAGCTATGTTCATCATTTCTTTTCCAAAATACATAGAAAAAAATCTTGAGACATTCCCAGCAAAGGATTCACTTGATAAAATACACAGATGTCATTGGTTCTTCTCTGACATTTAACATTTGTGATATTGTTTACTGAGTGAAGTGAAATGGTAAGACTAGAGACAAAATGTTTACTGAACAGATTATTCTTGATAGCTTTCTGCTTAGAAGTTTAAAATTAAAAATAGAACACTATGCACTACCTGTCCCTTGCCAAACCATATAGGAACAGCAACATTTTGCAGGACAAAGCTCTTAAGCTCCAAGCTGGGCAATACATCTTGCTTTGCCCCTGGTGTTAATATCCTTTCTCTTTCTTCAGAACAGAAAATAGTAACTAACAGCCTTAATAGTTGCCACTTTCATCACTTTAACTGCGAATAAACTTACTTTTTCTTTCACCCTTCAGAATCTACAGACCACAGATGGCCACCTATGGCTCTATGAAGTCCTGAAACTGTTGCTTGGAGGGAATTACTACAGTGCTTGCCCAAATATGTCTTGCCACAAAAATGATAGATAGTGGTAAAGAAGGCAGGCTAGGTTCATAGGAGACTATAAATATGTTCCTCACTTCGCAGAATATACTTTGAGTTTCTCACCTTGAGGGAATGTAGTTGCAGTTATATTATGTGGCAGGAGAAAACTAGAGTGATTTTCTCTCGTCTGTCAGAATTTGTAAAGCAGAGGGGGGGATTTTGCCTAGAGAAGAGATAGAATAAAATATAATATTGCCTTTTCTCATGATCTGCTTAGCTAAGGAAAAATGTGTGTATTGACGAAAGTTGTCTTTGCTGATTCTGTGGCAAAATGTGTGGTTAGAGTGGGAAGACAAGAGACATATTAGGAGCAAACACCGGAGCGGTGGGTAAGCGGGCCCTGGTTTAATTTCCAGTGCTGGCATTACTGGCTGGGTGATCTGGTACAAGATAAGAACTCTGCCCCTTAGGTTTCCTGTTGCAATATGGCTCAGCATTAGCCTATGCTGCACAGATTCCATGAGAGTAGGGCTATCAGAAATAGCCAATTTATAAATAGCACCCAGTTAAATTCAGTTTTCAGAAGAACAACAGCTGTAAAGTTTTAGCTTAAGAAAACCCACACATGGAAGGGGGGCATACTTCTACTAAAATGTATTGGGTGTTTGCTTGAAATCAAAATCCAATTTGATGCCTTGCATTTTACCTTCCAATCTTATGAGAAAAGTAAAGCACCTACTAGATCAGTGCTTGACAAAGATTTGTAGCCCAACAGAATTTATATCCCTCTATGCCTCCTACATTTTAGTTTGTGTTCCACATAAGGACTCATTTTTTAAACTGTCAAAATGAGTCAAAATTTAATTTTGTTTTCCTTGAAGCCATAGAGTAGTGGAGTTGTGACTGTCTTCCACTCTGCAAGCTGACACTTCTGCCTTCTGCCTTTGAAGATTAGAGGAAGGTGCCTTCTATCAAGCTTGAATCCAATAACTGACTCCAGAGGTAAATTAGTTTGTTAACTAGAAAACACAAATAAGTGTGACTTGAGTTCACGTGGCACAATCGTTGGTGGAAGTACAGATACTTGATTTCATGGTATTTCATTTGTGCAACAAAAAAGAACTAGGAAAGGATAAAGTTTCATTTCACAGTTGGAGAGATAGAGATACTGATTGAGTTCGTGAATGATATACTCACCAAAAAATCAGTCAGCTGATCATAAAGTGGCAAGAAAGTTTAACCAAATTTTGAGCTCCCCCATACTCAACTTCAAAGGACGATAGGAATAAAATAAAGAGAATATGTGGAGATACATGAAAATCTTCAGACAAAAAGACAATGAAGCTGAAAATACTGTGATAGTGTGAAAGTTAAATATACTTGTCACAATTGAATCTATCTTCCATTCATTCCAGTATTAGAATAAAGAGGAAATGAGCAACACTTCAACAACAGTTAAACTAGATTAATATGCACAAAGGTTGGTACTGCGAATTATGACTCTGATTTTGATTTTTCACATTTCACATTTTAGTTGGATTAACTCCAGCCTTCTATCAATGTGCCAGCCATCCTCTTAGTAGTTGGATAATTATTAGAGAAGTGCACATTTCTTTTTGTTTATCTATTAATTATAATAAACACTATAATACGTGTGCATTTAATTTGCCTACTACATATAGGCAACTGAACATTAAACATTTTAATTGAATGTAAGAGTATGTGTGGAAATGTTAATTGCCCTTAAATATCAGGCGGATATATTTTGTCTTGGATGTGAAACCAAATTCATGCTAATTTTGTTTTTATTTTCTTGTGCAGGGACTCACCTAATTTTGTATTCTATCAAATTCCTTTCACTTTTTTCACATATACAATAAATACCACTTTATTTGCAATGCAGTGAAAGTAAATAAGAATGTGGAAAATACAACTTCACAGTTGGCTTACAATTAGCTTCTATCTATGTTTAAGAAAAATTGAATATATTCTAAAAAATAAAAATAAACTGAAGGAAATGCATGCTGTAGTTTATACCATTAACTGATGCATTAAAGTATTGGACCTGTTCTTGAGCTAGTATTTACAATTATGTTTGTTAATAGTTTTGGAATTTTCTGTCATCCAGAGATTGTTTTTTTTTTTTTAAATGGGAGAGTCAACAGCATTCTATTAATACCAAATAATTGTCTTCAGAATTACTACCATTGTGTGCTCAAAATATTTCACCTTTTTGTTTTTGTAAACTCGGTATGAAGCCCACAGGAGGAGGTCTGCAGCTTTCATTTTGATTTATAGAGATGATGATAAAAGTTTAGTCTCACAGCTTGTTGCCCACTCCTCTGGTACTACGCAGCCTACAGCATATGGGCAAAGACAGGTTATCCGTAGCTGAATGTAGTTTGATTTTGGTAAGCATAACCTTAAATGGAAACTATTGAATTTATGTTCGATTGATAGAAGAGAAAGGTATAAATATATTGATATGCAATGTGTTTTCCAATTAATTTTCTACCTTAGATCAGTGTTTTGTTTTTCCTCTCCATCCTAGGATGGTAAATTCATAGTACACAGTGCTCAATATACAATGTAAACATGGATAGACCATTTAACTCAGATGGAAATGTTATTACTTTAATTCATTCAGAAAAGAATTTTTTTGCAATTCTTTTGTATAGAGTAGACACCATTATTAAAGAGACACATGTTGTCTAGCCATTATCAGGTTTATAATATAATAGAGAAAATAAATACCAAATTATAAATATTGGAGCTTGCTACAGGTGGAATGAACAAGATGCTGTGAACAAAAGAAAATTAAGAGAGTCCTTTCTGAAGACACAGTGACTTAGCTGAATCTCTGAAGTATGAGAAGTCATCAAAGAGCATAAAGAAGGATGCTAATGCCACAGACTGAAAACTTGAAGGGACTTGGCAAGGTTGTGTGGTGCTGATACAAGATGAAGCCAGATTTGGCTACCTTTTGGAAGTCAGTGGTGGGAGAGCAACAAAATGATCTACAGTTTCTTTGTTTTTCTGCTATCACAGAGAGTAAATGAAAGCCTGCATTCAAGAGAGCAGGAGAGCTAACACACACTCATCAGAGCTGTATGTGGGCAGCTGAGGAGGTGCACAGGGAGTTGTTTCTGGGTATCAACATGTTCATCTCTCTGAATACATAAGTGCATACAAAACATGAAAGTAAATTTACACATAGAATTAATTGGAAAACAGATGTTAGAATACCCTCATTTACCAGAATATTATCTGAAGAACCCCACAGAAGCTAGGAGAACATACCGATGACCAAAACATTGCAGAAACCTTCTAAAATGAATGAAAACAATTAAAAAGATATAATTTTTATGTTCTCTGCAATGAGATCACCTCACCTAGGCAGCAGGTTCTCTCCTTCATTTTAGAATGGAGTTCTGGATTCTCCCTGAATGCTTGGGTTGAGAAGCGTGTGCTATTGTGTTTGCCAGCCTTACAACAGCCCTCTATTCACACTGGTCCTCCTGCTGTATTTCTTCCCAGGTCCCTTCTAGAGTACATATTGCACAGGTGTGCTCTGGTGGTTAGGCAGTACTACCTGTATCACATAACTGGAATGAGTCTGATGGGACACAGCCATTACATAATATATTTATTAACTCATAGGAGACGGGGACTCACTGGGCTCTTTAATAATCCTACATTAGAATAAAGACACTATTCCCCAGGAGATGCAAAGCACATACGGCTAAAGTGACCATATGAGACCTCGATAGGAGCCGACCAAAGCGTGTTGGTTTTCAGATAATGCTTGATGTACAGCGTTTGACTGTAAAAGAAAAAAAAAACTGAACAAAACATACGCTTATAATTTTAAGAGTGAAGCAAACAAGATGATGGAAAAATTCTACAGTTAATTTTTATATTCCTTAAATGTAAAATATATAGTATTTTATAATTGGTAGAATATTTTGCCATTTGTTTGGAGTGGTGTGCCTCAGGTTGCTATCAAATTCTTTAAATTATAAAGAGGATCAAGGCTCAGGATATATTCAAGCTATTAAGAAACTATAGCAGTGAACTTCAAATGAGAGTGCATTGCTACAACTTATTTATAAAGAAACAAAATACTTCAGCCTTTTAATTTGCAAAAAAAGAAAAAAAATTAAAAAATAAAGTTACCATGGATCCCTGGTAAGAGTGGGATGTTTTAAAAGTAATCCCATTCCAAAATAGCTAAAATGTAATCTTAAATTTCCTATTTATATTTCACATGTAGCAATACTCTCCAAAAGATGTTATTTGAGTCATATAATAGTTGTTATTCAATTTTTACTTAGTTTTTTTAACTGAAAATGCCTGTATTTATTAAAGCTGTCACATTAACTTTCTATAATTCTTTTAACAA
>NDGM011209558.1:402-10785 GCA_002564305.1 Octomys mimax | reverse complement strand
AAAAAAAAAAAAAAAAAAAAAAAAGACACTCTCATGACTCAAAAAATTCCAAGATTTTTAAGAGCTGGTGTTTTAGCAACCAACTACAAAACAAAGTCTCTGTATTTTTTTATTGTAGCAGTAATATCAAGATTTCCATAAATTTTCAATCATAGACTTTTTTTCTCTCCAGGGAACACTTTGAAAGGTCTGAAAGCATTTGCTATTGTTATGGCTAAGAGAATAGATAACAGAATCATATCCTGTGTAGATGCCAGGAGTGTGGCTGAATGGCCTGTAACACATAGAATCATCTCTAGAGCAATGACTTTGGGCCATCACAGCCATCGTACCACCATGGATGAGAAAGTCTGCTGTAAAGGATACAAACTGTATGGATCATTTTCCTTTTGCTTTTTTGTTAATGTGATAAAATAACATTTTATGCTTTCCAGATTTCCCCTTACTTCACAAAAGAATGCCCACTTGGCCTTGCCACATCTTTACTTTCATGAATCATTGGTTTAATTTGGTAATGTCATTTAGAAGAACTTTTTGTCTATGTTAATGAGGAATATTAATATCAATTTTCTTTCTGCTAAAATCTTCTTGTTTAGTGTGGGATCTATAACTTATAAAAATAATTGGGACACATTTTCATATTTTATATTCTAATAAAAGTTTGCATAATATTTACAATATTTATTTCAGAAGTAATTAGGAGAATTTATGTGAAGCCATTTTGACCTTGAGCTTTATGTATGTTAAGTTGACTTTTTAAATTAAAATCAAATATACTTAACAAACAAAAGATAATTTTTATTTATTTTTCTTCTGATGGTTTGTTAAGATTGTGCTATATGTTGGTATTATCCATGTTTCACAAATTATAAAATGGATCACAGTAGAGTTTTCATAACACTTTATTTTCCTTAACATATGTATGCTCTTATGAACACTAGGAACTTAATATTTAGTATGTTTATGAATGCACTTAAAATTTAGTACGTTTATGAATAAAGGTAGGCTTATTGGTTTTTAACACGTGCTGCTGAGGTGGACAGTGGCTTATCACATTATTAAGAAATAATGTTTAGTTTTGTTGTTTTTCTCCAATTCCTCTTTTTTGTCCAACTAATTACTATTTATTTTACTATTTTCTCTTCTACTGTCTTTAGGGTAGCTTTATTATTTTTTAAAGAAGTATAAATTATTGAATTTTCAGTCTCTTTTCTAATATACATAATCACAGATAATAATTCCTTGTCCTGGGCCAGCCAAGTAGCTCAACAGATTAAAGTGCCTGTTTAGGCAGGCACAGTGCCTCAGGTTCATCCCTGGACCTGCTGTTTTGGCCCTGTCCCCAAGGTGCACTGAGATGGTGATTGAGACTGGGCATGGTAGCATGCGCCTGTAATCCCAGCACTTGGGAGGCTGTAAACAGGAGGATCACTATGAGTCCAATCTATGCGGTGAGACCCTGTATGCCCTGTACACTCTGTCCTAAATTCATAAAAAAGTACTTCCCCTTTTCTTTTACAATATTTAACAACCTTTCACTCTTTTTGATGTATCACTAATTATTATTGAATTTATGTTTGTGACTCATGAGTTATAAGTATATGGTTCAATTTTCATGCAGTTGGATATTTTCTAATTGTTGTTTGCTGGTGTCCAATTTAATTTCAATGTTGTAGCAGAATATTTATTTAAATATCATTTCCATTATTAAAATCTGATCAGCTTTTTATGGCCAAGGATATTATAAATTGAGGTAAAAGATACTTTTGAAAAAATACAAATTTTGTGGTTATTTCAGTAGAATAAGCGTTATCTATTTCAGTAGAATAAGCGCTTCCCTGGCAAGCGCAAGGACCTGAGTTCAATCCCCGGTTCTGCAAAAAAAAAAAAGAAAGAAAGAAAAGAAAAGAAAAAGAAAAAGAAAAAATACAAATTTTAATATTGTACATTGCTTAATTATATACAGTGTAGTGATTAAATTGATCAAATATATTCTATTCTTTCAGAATTTTTTGTATCCTTTTTTGTGTATTTAGTACAGGGTCTCACTACACAGCTCAGATTCCTATTGATCCTTCTATTTTCAGCCTCCACAGCACTGGGATTTCAGGCATGAGCCACCACACATGGTCTCGGTGGCTGGCTCAGTGAAACTGGGGGTGGGGTTGATGTGGCATGTGGTGCCCAGAATCAAACCCCAGTCCCTGCACTTGCCTAAACAGGTTCTTAATCTGCTGAGCTATCTCGCCGGCCTTCCATTTTTAACATACTAAACTGTGTTAACATCTCTTTCATCTCTGTCAATTTGTTTTAAATATTTAGGTTCTATGTTGAGTTCAGTCTTTAAACCTGTATCAGTAACTGTATAAGGAAATAAAATGACAGCTTTTGTTTATACACATAGAGTAATAATAAATTTACATTAATTCCTCACTTTAATATTTTCAAATAGTTCTCTTTATTTCTTCTTGGTTTAAGTTTACTTTGCCTTTTATTCATGTAGCTTTCTTTCAATTAGTGGCCGCCTGACATATTTTTATACATATTTTTCTCTGACCCTTTTAATCATTGCCTTCAATTTGTGCATTATATAAATAACATAGATTTTGATTTTCTTTTTATATCCAGACTGACATTTTTTACTTTTACTTGAAAGACTGAACTCACAATTAATGCAATGAGTGATACAACTGTTTATTCTGAGTATCAGAGTAATTTGTTTCCTACTTGATGTAGCTGCTTCACATTCATTTTCCTCCCTTTTGACTTCTTTTAGAATAATCAAAACCTTTATATTTATATTTATATATATATATATATATTTAATATTTGCTCAAATATTTATACTAACGATTTTCCTTTTTCTTTGCTTTCCTTTAGAATAATAAAGTAATGGTACCTACCAATCTCTTTATATTTAGGTGTGTCATGTCACCTGCTGCCCTTTTTTATTCTTCATTTTATCTGAATTTTTCACCTGGAAATATGTCTTTCCTTATTGCTTCTTTAGACAATCTGTTTCTCTTTCACTCTTCTTCTTCAATGTGTTCTAATCTATATCTACTTGAAATATTGTCATTCAGTTTTCATTCATCTGAAGCCATCTTTATTCCTGTATCATTTTAGAAAGATTTATTTTTAGGAAGTGTAGAATTCTAAACTGACAGCATTTTAAACATAACCTTCACTTTCTGGCAGCTTCCATAATATCTGTGAGGGATAAAATGAAATTAAGATAATATGCCATTTTTTCTCTTCTAGCTATTGTGATACTTTCAAGGCTTTTTATTGTTATTATTTATTCTTTATGTGTTGCTGTCATTCTTTTTTTTGACTGCTGTTGTTATTCTTAACTTGAATCTATTGTCTCTAGATTGTATTTCATTTATTTTCATTCTATTTCAGTTTTGCTTAACTTGAACTATGTGTTGAGATTTTGCAGAATTTTTTGAAAACGTTGGCTATATTTGCTGCCATTTCATTCTCTTTTCTAGGTTCCTCAACATAATATTTTGGCTATTTAAACTTCACCAATTCTTTTCACATTTGGCTGTTCTTCCTTATTAATTCTTTCTAGCTAGGCTTTACCGTAAGCATTTTCTATTCATATGCTTTCCAGCTCACTAACGTGGATGGCCAATGCAGCCCACTCAACTTAACCTCAAACATTTACATTTTAGTTCAAGAGTATAGAATTCTAATTTTTTGTTTTAATACTCCATTTTCATCACTTTTCTACATTTTTCTAGTTGTTAAATACATTTTCAGAATTTAAAGTGGTTTATTATTAACTGAAGCATCTATATCACCTATGTTTTTACTGTCCATGTTATATTTTTAATTATCAGGCCACGATCTTGTTTGTCTAAAATGGCTCAAAATGTAAATTTAATTAAAGCTGTCTTGTATTACAATTTTTAGTCTCTGACTATGCTTTCATTCTTACTGGGAAGAGTATCTCTTCAGTTGATGGACATAAAAAGTATAGGCTGTGTAAACATGGCTTGACATTTGTGAAATCTGGGCTCAAAATTTGGGGCGTTAATTACCTCTGGTTGGCCTGGTTCCTACAACATGGCTTGGCCTAACCTCCTTAGTCTGTCTACACAGAAAAGAATATCCCTTCCTTGTCAGAAGTTTGCCATTTAGCTTTGTGGCCTCCTAGCTCTCACATTCTCCATTCTCTATTTATATAGAATACACACACACAGTAGTGTGTGTCAGATACCTTGGATGGCCAGTTATGTCCCTCTAGTCCTAGATAATCACTACAGCCTCTTGGTTTCTCCTCTTTGCTGGCTCTGTCCAGGCCCAACTCAGAGGCTCAGTCTCTGTCAAGCCTTAGTCGAGACTGGCAAATTCCTCTAGGGAGAACTGCTGACCTTTCATTTAGTTTGAAAGTTTCTTTTTGTTCTTAACAATAGGAATTATGTTCTTTTTTTTTTTCTTTTTCCTTGGACTCTGTTGGCTTTAATACAAAATGGTTAGAAGATATGCTCTTTTCCTAATTTTTACTAGCAATAGAATTGGCCCACTATAGATTACTTCATAGTTAAATCTCTCCTCATTTTAAAATGAACCAATATGTGGTTTCACTGCTATAGTTGCTGTGTGGTTCATAAAGTAATCTGATGATAGTGTGAAAATAGAAGTAAACTTTCACATTTTAAAGTGTGTTTTTCTAAGATCTGTTGTACAACACACAAAAACATTCTCATGGTACTTTCAGTTGCAAAGATCTAATTCCTACCACTGCTGGCAAAATATTCTCTTTTAGACAGCACCATTTATATTCTTGTCTTGATCTCACATGAATATAAAACTTTCTTTCTTTGTTTCTTCTCTCTCTCTCTCTCTTTGTCTCTCTGTCTGTCTGTCTGTCTGTCTGTCTGTTTGTCTTTGATATTGGGGTATAATAGGAGAAATAAATATAGGCAAAAGGAAGCAAGGACTCTCCTAGTTAAAAAACTGTACTTTAAGAATACTGCAACTTAAGGACTCAAACAAAGTTGCATGGGTTACCAATTCAGTAAGCCCTTGTTTTGTGTGTTTACTTCTTTAAGGCTTATCCCATCCAAAATCTCTAAATACACTGTACATATATTGACTTTCTTGATAAAGAAGTAAAGTCAAGGGCGAGCCAAAATTTCTCTACAATGGGTTATCCATGTACCTATAAAATGAGCTACTTTTTTTTATGCAATTTTACATATTTACTTTTCATAGTATGTTTATGATGCATAATGAATACATTCATTTTTGGAAGCTAATACATAGACATATAACATCTTAGTCTTCTTTAATATTTCTTCTCTATTCCTTTCACTTTTCCCTTTCTATCTCAAATCTCATAAGCAAAGCATCTACCTATTTCTTGTTGTCTACCTTTTATTGTGATCATTAAATCATTTATTCTTTGGGTTTCTCATATAAAAAACTCATGCAAAATTGAACCTACAGTTTATTTCATTTTGTGTAGTACTATGGTCTTAAGACACATCCATTTTCCTGCAAATGACTTGTATTTGTCCATTTTGTGGCTGAGTAGTACTCCTTTGTTACAGACCCTATTTACTATATCCACTCACCTATTAATGGACATATAGGCTGTATCTAAGATTTAAATTATTATGATGTCAAATTCTTTAGGGAACATGCCTGATCCAGGTAGAGATGCGGTAAATAATGCAAACTAGTACAATCTCTGAAGAAATCAAAATGAAAATTTATCAGAAAACTAAAAAGAAGTATATATAACTTTTCCACTTCTACTTGATGACTTACAACTGAATTGTCTTTCTGGAAGAATTTTGTATTCAATAGCATAATTACACATCAATCTGTTTACAGAATATATCCAGAAAAAAAACTAGGACTCTGTCAACCAATGTCAAGCACGTCTTTACTTCCATAGGACTTCCCAAATTCAAATCAGTGTTATTTGTTCCCAATCTATCTCTTCTGCTTGCAAAGGTCAACCCACTGCATAGTCAGGTATTGAGCTAGTCATCTTCTTCTTTACGTTTTGGCTCATGCACAAGGAAATGTAAAGATCAATAAGAACCCTGTACACACCCAAGATCACAGACGGACCAACCGCCGTGTGTGAAGAGTTTTGGAGAAATAATAATTTACTGTATGAACAAACCAAGCTTTTGAATAACAACATGTATAGCAGAAAGATTCAACTTTAACAATAAACCTAACATATAATGAGAGCTTGATAAAAGTGAAAAAGAGGAAAAAAGATTCAAAATTTATTCCTAACAGAAATATGAAAGGTGGCTTAACAGAGGTTGGCAGAAATTAATCATATGTTTAATCTCTTAAGTAAAAGATAAAATGATATTTAAGGTATTTTAAAGTGGCACATTGTGCATTAAATTTGAAAATATTATCCCAAAATTCTAATAACGGAATATAATCCATTTCATTCAGGTTTCACTTAAATGTACTTTTTTATGTAATAATACATTAACATTAATAGTCCAATATTTTAAGTTATGTGCCCAGGTCATGGTTAATTAATCTTTTGGGTTCTACTAGACTCTGATAGATTCTAGAAATTGTTAGTAAAAAAAATTATGTTTTAATAACTGCTTTAAATTAGTTTAGCCTTTAAAACATATCTAACTCTAAAAGTAAAAATTAAATTAAAGCATGATATAGAGTTTAATTTCTTTAAATTGTTTAGAATGAGAATTCATAAAGACAGTTAAAAATTGCATACAGAAATCCTTATTTACATCTCACAATTTCTATATGGAGAAATTTTCTTCTATTGGAGATTCACAAAAAATGATAGTAATCCTTCTGGATGATAAAATTTTGACATCATTACCTTGAAATATTTTGCATATTTTCCAATCTTAATAAATACTAACATTGCTAGTAGCAAAAGTTATGCAATTTTTATTTACTATGTAATACCAATTTATTTTAAGAAAAATATGTTCTAGGAATTTTCAAAATAAATAACTATGATGAATAGAGTTATATATAGTACATTTTCCCTATAGATTAAAAACATCCTACAAATCCACTTAAGAAAAGATGCCAAATATCAGATCACTTAGCTGATTCTACAACACAAATGGGATAGTAAAATATTACAAGGGAGGACAGTTTGTGACTAGCCAGACTAATGCCAAAATGTTGACAGAATTTGTTCCTTTACTCATTTTTCATAAATCAAGTAATAATTCATGAACATTTTCAGTTTCCCTGAAACTTAGGTTCATTTGAAAACTATTATGAGTTATGCACCCCCTTTACCCTCAAGCTATGATACTAACAGTCTAGAAACTGAGAACATAACTAATCTTCTACCTAGCCTTCTGTCATATCTGATTTAAGGATTATTTTTTTCATTTGTACATGTTGGAGAAAAGTATGTGGCTTTTTGACACATACATAGTAGATCCCATCAAACTCTAGAGTTCATAATAAGGTTTTATTAGAACATAGTTATACCAGATAAAGCGAATTGTCTACACACTGTTATTATTTACTGATTGTGTGTTGAAATCACATATCAAGTTAAATGAATTTAACTTGTCTTTGAATATGTATGTTAAAAATTTTATTATTATTATTTTTTTGTCTTTTGAAACAGGGTGTCGCTATGAAATTCAGACTGGCCTTGAGCTCACTAGCCCAGGCTACTCTTGATCTCTGAAGAATCCTCCTGCCTCAGCCTCCTGTCATATTTCATACATGCCTAATATTGTATTTCTATTAGCACTGAGTTGATGGTTGATCTACCTAATGATCTACCAGAGAGGAGGGAATAAGAAATATACGATTTTTTTTAAACAGGGTGAACTGATCAATACAAAAGAATCATTTTTAGACCTCACAAGTGATTGGAGTTACTTATACTAATGGTAATAACGAATATGACAAAATAATTGACAGGATCAGGAATGTAAGTTCCACCCAATTCAGAACTGTCACTGCCTCTAATTCTCCTACTTCTTTTTTCTTAAAAATTGGCATGATATGATTCAGTCCTATTTGAAAGATGAATGCAGTGGTCTTGGACAACATACCTAAGGATCACTCCAAACACACATTATATTATTGTTTTAAGTTGCAGAACATTTCTGCACAGAATCTTTTTCTTCAAATTCATATTCTCCATGAAAAAGGAAGTACTCTGAAGGAGGTTGAGTTGTACATATTTATTACCTCTTTACTCAGATTTCTCCATGCCCAGGCCAGATAGCTAGAGAGAACCATGCAGATGGGTTGCAAAGAGCAGTGTCTGAAGACAGAGTTAAGGCAGGGTGTCGCTATTCTGGTGTTTGTCCATTGGTGCTACACCAGCACAAAAATCAGTGGCAGGTTTGAACCTAAAATATGCAATCCAGTGGATCTTTTTGATAATAATTATCAAACTAATGCTAAAAATGATACAAACTTGAAAATAAGACTATATGGTTTATAATTCTACCTACATAAAAGGTGCTTACCTACAAGATCCTTTTGTATTTTATTACCTATAATCTTAAGAAACTATTAATTATAAGCAGATTCATGGTTTCCAGAATGATAGAATCAAATGACTTTGATAGTGGCTTTTATGACTACTTAGGCTGAATTTTCCAAACAGTGTCTCTTCCATCCTATAAATATTATACCCAAGGCTAAAACTAACACTAGAAAGAAGTACTTAGTGGAAAAAATGATTTTACTGCAGGGAAGTTATATCTGATTTACAGGGGGAAAGTCATTCAATTATGCCAAGGAGTGGTTCCTTCTCCAGCATGGGTTTGGCTACTTGATTGTTATCTAAGGATGAGCTGGTGGATTTTGTTTAGAATTTTCAACTATAAAGCAGTCAAATGTAACCTAGTCTAAGGACTTAATTATTGGACAAAAGAATTTAAAGTAAACTTCCCTCTGCCTGTGCTTGAAATACAGACTCAAGTTAAAAGATTGATTAACAACTGTCTCCAATGCCGTAATTTTCTAAGTTGATTCCATTAGATGAACTTTGGGATTGTGGGAAGAATAGTTTTAACACAAAATTTTATGCATATGTAAAACATGACATCCAAAAATCTGAATCAGTATTGTTTCAGATTCATGTAAAAGCCTAATGAACAAGGACAAGTTTCAGAAAAATACTGAAATTCTCCAGTTGGACTGACTTATCAATTTCATATATACTATAATTTCAATAGGCACAAGATAAAATTCTTAGGTTTTTAAAATTAAATTTTTCTTATGTATACTATAACTTTCATATTGATAAAGATGACATTGCAACAATACATATTAACATTAGAGTCTAATGATAAAGAACTTGGAATATTAATACATTTAACATGTATGGGGTGTATCTCAATAATTTAATATAAACTGAAAATAAAAACATTATTTGAATTATAATTGATGTCACACACAAGCTCAATTTTCATTCGGGAAAAAGGTCAGTGAACAGGACACAAGTGTTAGTTTATTCATGTATGTATATATTTCCTTACTTTCTGTTCAAGCTCCTTTATAATTAGAAAAAAAATTACCACATTTTATTGTACTGTGAAAGTTGCAAATGCCATTTCTCCATTCATGCCTGTGGAAAACTTCCTAGAACTTTGAATATGAAACAGTGAATCAGGGGCCGGGGAGATGGCTTAGTGGTATAAGCGCTTCCCTGGCAAGTGCAACAGCCTGAGTTCAATCCCCAGTTCTGCAAAAAACAAACAAACAAAAAAAAGAAACAGTGAATCAAATTATTGTAATAAGAATATAAATGAATACTATATATGATGTTGAAAGAAGTTTTAATAGATGCTATAAGGTATATTATTATCTTTAAGTATAAATTTTAATTTTAAGACATAGCTGTCTTCTGTTTTGACAATTGCTTAGGAAAAAAAGCCAAATTATACAATTTACCTGTATGAAAAAATATGGGGAAAGCAGATTATATGTGTTCTCCTTAATCAATAGAATCACTTCATTCCATGTGGTGGTGACAATACTATGATTGGGAAAAATACAATTAAGCAAAAGCATACATTTTATGTTTTCTTACAGGTCACTAATCAAGTTTATTCATAAAGCCTTTGAGACTATTAATTACTGCTGGCAACAACAACAACAAAAAAAAACAGTTTTATCTGTAGACAAGGAGCTTGTACTTGAGTAGTTTCTTTATGCCATATATACAAAGGTCTTCACTGAATGGCAAGACTTGGATGCTCAGAATTTTATGACTTGTACACAGATATTTTTTTTTTGCTTCTTTATGTAAAACTAACCAATTCTATCTGTGCTGAAATTGAACAGTTTTTTCTCACATTTCCCTTGAATAGTTGATTCTTCTTCTTCTTCTTCTTCTTCTTCTTCTTCTTCTTCTTCTTCTTCTTCTTC
>NDGM011209531.1:6133-23266 GCA_002564305.1 Octomys mimax | reverse complement strand
AAAAAAAAAAAAAAAAAAAAACCTACATTCTAGAGTATACTCAGTAATTTTTTAGTAACTTCTTGATTTTTGAGAGGCCTTGCAATGTATTGTGTGGCCAAAGGCATCTAAGCTTGGGTTGTTGAAGAAGAAAACCCCCAATACTCAGTACTCCTTAGGTGATGTGGAAAGAAATGAAGATGGTTCCTAATCCTCCAAGAATTTCAGCTGCACAAAGGCTCTTCCTAAAATGAAGGAATTTCTTTTCTCTAAAATGAATTGATGTAGTTACTACTGACCTGATACAATATTGAAATGATTTTTAAAATCCTTACCCTGAATTTTTAACAATATATTTCTTGGGAAATGCGTTCCTACTAAAGACACATTTGTTTATTACACAGCTGGCTGGCCAGAGGAGTTCAAAAATCCTCCGTATAATTGTACTAGGTGTTCAATCTCAGCTGGTTTCCTCTGCTATGAGTAACTGACAACTTGTGATTTATGGATTTGAGGTAATTGAATTTCTTGGCTGCCATGCTCTTTGTGTAAGAAGCATTACATACGTTTTAAGAGAAAATGACTTAAAAGAAGAAGAGTGAAGCAATGCCAAGTTTTGAAATTTTATTTGAAAACAGTATTCCAGCCAAGCAGTACTTAAAATGCTCCCTTTAAGCTTCTGAATTACGTTTGCTAGATAATTTTTGAAAATACGGTTTGGGACATAAGGTTTTAGAACTTGCCATTTTTGAGTTAAAGTCAAAGAATAAACTAGAAGGTTGGCATATTAGTGATTTCACCTTCTCACACTAAGAATTGCAGTACTATGAATTGACACATGGTAACAGGTAGATTTCTTTAAAAACAGAAATTGCACAATATTTCATTTACTTTTCAAATCAGCATTTAGTGATTTAGTGGAATATTTCTGTGAGCAGAATTTTTTAACTTGAAGATCTCTGAAGCAACTTCCCAATTTGACCATGGTTCGGCCTCCTAATTTTGTTAGTTTTTCCTAGATTTTCTCAGCTCATTGATTTAACTGCTTCATCCATTTCAAATTCTATAGATTGTTCACCAACTCTTTTTATAATTTTTTGGGGGATGCTTTGATGCCTGTGAAAGAACAGGTAACACGGACTGAGGGAGAGTGTACAACTCTTGCTTATGTACTTCTGATGAACGTTGCTCTAATCATGTTAATGGAACTATGACTGCTAGTTAAATTTTGTAACCACTATCCAAACTTGACTATGCAGCACTTGGAATCTGACCTATCTGATGGAGAAACGGAATACAGTATTTGACTTTCTTCAATTAATTTGTATTTACATTTAAATAGTCTCAGGTAGTGGTCTACCACAGCAGGGAGAGCTAATGGTCTGGTCAGTTTCTCATTATTGTAACAAAACATCTGACAGGAAACAAGAAGAGGAGAGCTATATTTTGGCTCACAGCCTCAGCCCATGGTCCTCTAGCTCTATTACTTCAGACCTGCGGGAAGGTAAGACATCATGGTGGGGATGGCATTGTGGAGGAGGCTGGTCACTTACCTAACAGAGAAGCAGAGAGGAGACAGAGGGAGGGCCTGGTGTCCCAGTATCTCCTTCATGTCATGGCTTCAGAGAATGAACTTCCCCTCTCTAGTCTTGTCTCCTGAAGTCTCCATCTTTCAATCACCCCACCAGCTAGAAGCCACCCCTTCAACATAACATCTTGGTGGGGGCGTTTGGGACCCAAACACTTAAAAATGAGCTTGTTGCCTTGAGCAGTTTCTGTCCATACATGTGGGTAGTGGTGAATTGGGCACTTTGGGTTGGGATTTTTTTCAGTGGTGCTAAATTGGTTAGTATTTCCCTACTAAAGAAAAGTGAAAATATGTTAGGCATTTATGGCCTGTGTTAGAATGGCTGGAATGTCCGAGCATTTAGTGTGTGGGGACCAGGATTGCTAAATGGCCTGAAATGTATAGAACAGTCTTCATGATGAATCACTGTCCATCCCAAATGCCAACAGTGACCAGTTTCATAAGTTTAAGCAGACCTCAGAATTATCTGACTAGTCTCCTTTTGTTTGTGAGATTTGTGGTCTCAGTCTTGCTCGTATTTGTCTCCTGTGCTTTTTACCTTATTTCTTCATCTTTTCTGAATGACTTCACTTTCTTACTATGAAAATTTTGTTCTGTATCTCTAAACACTCCTCCTCTGCATGTGAACACCTTTTCTGTCTCACATAATATCCTTTTCGTATCACATATCTTCTAGCCATGACTGTCTCTTTTCTTTTCATTCACAAATCTGTCCCCCACAAATCTCAGAATAGAACATTTGTTTATCTGGCTTTGGAAGACAATAAATTGTATTGTAATAAAAAGAAAGCTGATACCACGTATAGTTTCGAAGCACATCATTTTATTACATAGACATATCATAAGAGTCACCATACCATATTCCACTTTAAAGCTATCATGAGTGTGTGTACCTGTAGACACACACATCCATATTTTAAAATTTCTAATGAGACCCCACTTGTTTATGCTTACACTAACTCCGCCTCTTTTCGGCTAGTCTTTAAATTATATGTTAACAACCATTGCACACAGTTTTTTTCTAGTTTAGTGCCACATTTTTTCCAAAAGGTAAGTTCATACTAAGACCATAATATAGCACTTACAAAATCTTATTTCATAGTCAGTGTGTTGTCAAAGTTACATTTTCACTAATTGAACAATATCTTCTGAACTTCTTCTGCCTACCTGAAGAATCGCTACACATCCCAAGTAAATCACTCCAAACTGAGCCCTGAAAACCCCAGGGTGAAATAATTACATTTAAATATATATCTACACTGACTTAAAATTACACTGTGGGCTATTTGGATAATTGCAATGGTTGCATTTCGTTTTGAGTTTATGTCAAAGCAGTGATATGCTGACTTTTGTCTTTAATGTGTGATTTTATAAATTAGCTCAAAAGACATCAAAATATCTTACTAATGTATTATAATTTTGTGTTGTACAAACATGTCTACAGAGAAATGCCACCAAAAATTAGAGTTGGTGGTTTGTTCTTTCAGTAAAAAGCTACATTCTTGCACAAATTCAGTAGAATCGTATACACACAAAATTTCTGCATTTTATAGTTTATATTTTCAGTGGAAAGTGCCATGCCTGCTTGTGGCGCCAAATGAACAATGATGGCAATTTACTATTTCAAGTTGCATTTGTAGGCATTTATACTCTGCTATGCAATGAAGTGATCCAAATGAGTTGGGAAACTTCGAAAATTACACCAAACAACTGTAGTCCAGTTATTTCTGTGGAATAGATAATCAGAATTTTAAAAGTTAATTCAAATAGGTTAAATGATATTCATGTTGTAAAACAAAAAGACCATCAGACTGTCATTAACTCAAATTGGCTTATTGTTAACAAAACTAAAACCTAAGTCTTGTTTATAAATGACAGCATGTTCTCAAACTGAGTATTAAAGATTTTAATTTACCTTCAGTTTAGTAACTCATAAAAATGACTTGAAAATTAATTAGCTTGGGGAATAATAAAATATACATATAATGAGTTATATAACTAAAGTTGTTAGATGTTTTTGTCTGTTGTCAGATATTATATTTTCACAAGTATTTTAAAAGACTATGCTGTTTCTTTGCCTACTTGTAAGGTTGGTTGGTATTTAAACATTCTGTTAGGGAAAATAATTAAATCTAGCTATAGGAACGCTTATCTTTTTATTTCCTTTAGCAGAGAAGTTTTTCAGATTCTTTGGTTATATGTTTTCCTGAACATGGTCTGTCAGTATTATTTCATGTAAATTGCAAATCAAAAGAAAACAAAACATCTCAAAACTACAGCAAAGTTAATTCTAACTTCATCGGGGAGCAATACCATCTGTCCTCTATAATTTAACTGGTCTGCAATGCATTTGAAATGTAAATGTCATGAATAATTATGAGTCCTGATGTCTTTGCTTACAAATATGAAAATATATGTATTGAAGTTACATTTATAAATCAATTTTAATAATAGTTATTACATAAATGCCATAATAGTAAAATAACTGCATAACTAAGTAATCTATATTTATACAACACTGTTGAGATCACTTAGCTCCATAAATATCAGCAACAATAATACTTACATATATTATGGATCATAATAAGAAGGAAAATTGACTAATTTGGTAGAAATTAAATGTAATTTTGTGGGCATAGAAAAGTTTTGAGCAACTGTCTTCTTGTTTTTGTTAGAATCTCCCCCAAGGAATCGCAATTTCTTTTTTACCACCACTTTATGTTCAATCATGTAACTATTAATATATACTATATATATATATAATTTATATTCACAATAAAGGTAAATACATACTTTATTCTCAGGCTCATTCATGAACATGCAAGTCAATCCAGAGTATAATTAAAATGTGGAAATTTCTTATATGCTTTTACTTACAACTTTTCAGTCCTGCTCAAAAAATGCAAAAATATCTTACAGATTAATACTCTCTCTCTAAAAAACTCTTCTTTATGCTTTATGTGTTTGTTATTTACAAATAAATTATGAAATATAGTTCAATCACAAATTGAAAATAATTACAATGTTTTTATAACAAGGCGTTGCTGAGGTTTTCAATTGTGGCATTCTAGAAGCCATCTGTCTTTCAAAACAAAGACACCAACATGTGATTGTCGTCCTCTGTTATTTGTACCTTTGATTTGTTCATATGAAATATGTAATTACAAATCTAATACTCATGCTGGTCAAATAGTGTTTGTGTAGAATATGGATCTTATTTCTGTTTTATTACATTTTTCCCCCGAAAAGTCTCCTTCAGAACCATCTGGAAAGTCTGTTGAAATTACTAACTAGACCATTTCTGGAAAGTTCTCCACTCCATAAAAGAGACTGGAGAATAATTGAGACAAAATTAAGGAAGAAGAATTTTAGTGGCTGCTCAGGGTGATAAAGCAAATTGCAAGGGCTATTTTAATTTTATTCCTAGTCCTGTAATATCTCCTTGCCCTGGGAACCTACTAAAAATGTTCAAATTTTAAGAAATTGGTTATCGTCTTCCATTAAATATCAGTTGTGGTCCTCCATTGCTCATGTTGTCTGTCATTTCCTGTTAGGAAAATAACATGAATTAATTAAAATTCATTTTCAGAGCAAAACATTGTTTTGGTTAATGCATTTGCAATGCAGAAATTTCAAGCCATTGAAAAACATTTCGTGGGGAAGGACAAGGAGTGCTACTGTTGCTGCACTTCAGGAAATGAAATTTCATGGCATCATCTGAAGCACATGAAAATACTAAAGCGACAGTCTGCCAGACCATAAAGTCAGCTCACTGTCTTTACAGTTCCCTGAGATTCCCCTTTCTTTCCTCCAATCTATTTTGGAAGAAACTTGCCTAGAAAAAAAAGAAGACGGTCACACAGGTGCCCACATTTTCCCAATGCATGGGCTCTTCTGCTGACCATAGTTCAAAGTGCCGACACGTTTCATAGTTTATCTCCAATCTACAGAAAACGCGTGGCCTTTGGTGATGAGCTGTAAAACCACCAGGGAGCCATCATTGCTCACCTGTGTACAGGGGTCACTAACAATCACAGGAAGAAAGATTAGTTTTAATAACATCACTTATACAGTAAAAAGCAAAGCAGTGAAATCTCTTAGTATGTTTTTGAAAGACTAATTACTAAGAAATTAGCAAGAGGTACATAAGAAGGCAAATAAAATATAAATATTAAAGAATAAATTAGCATTAAACGTTCCATTTGCAATTATAATATATAGATAGATAGATTTAAGAAATTTTAGATATTTTGAATTTATATATATTTCTTACACAATAAAAGGTAAGGAGATGTGAGGCCTATTCCCATTTATTATGGTTTTGTGAATCGTATTAGAAATAATGACGGCAATATTGTTTGAGAATAGGTTGACAACATCTTTCCACATTTGAACAAGCCTATTTGCAAAAAACCAGCGAAAACATCATGTGTAAATTTCTTTTTTTTTTCCTTAACTGTCTCTTTTCTATTCTTTTCTATCCAGTGACTGCTTGAAGAGCTGCTGGATATGTTTGGAGCGTATTCTAGAGATGTATGCAGTCAAATATAATATTTATATTTTATTTGCCTTCTTATGTAGTTCTTGCTAATTCCTCAGTAATTAGTCTTTCAACACTAGATTGGTGTTACTGGACTGCTATTAAGTTTATTTTAATTAAAACATGATTTGAGGTTTCATTTAAGAATTCAGTATAGATGGAAAGATAACTAGGAATTATTCCCTCAATGTCATTATCTATGTTTACTGAATATCTTTTCTTATTCATACTACTAAGAGAAAAAGAAATCTTTCTATCGGATTTATAGAAATGCAAATCTCATTTTAAGTGCCTTTTCTAAAAAGAGTTTGCATTTTAAAAAGATGCTTTACAAAGTATAAAACTAAACTATCAATCTTTCAGTGTATGATTTTAAGAAGTTTTTTTCTCTTACATTTCAGAAAATGAAAGAATTTCTTAAATAAATTCACCTCAACAATGACAGTAAAATTACTGATAGGAAATAACAATGAAAATCAGTTTTACAGTGGATGAATTTTGTCCATTTGTTTGCAAATAGGTATGTCCAATTTAATCAGCGGAATGTACTCTATGTTTCAGTAGGACAAAATGTGAATATTTGCCAGTGAGCATACTTTCTGTAGATTGTAATATATATATATATATATATATATATATATATATATAACTTTCTGTATTTCTAATTGCATTGCTTAACTAAACTGAGAACTTTGACTACTTTCAGTAACTGCATATATAGCAAACGTATCATAATAGATAATTTTAAGAGAACTAACACCCTATTAAAACTTTTACTGTATTAGTGTTAAACTTTTGCTCTCTTCATGCAATTTTGGCATGATGGAGATACATAGACTTATTTGTTATTAAAAACAAAATTCTGGTCTGTGAATAATACTGATTCATAATCATGATGTAGCAGGGAATAAAGGAATCATGAATCATCCAAGCAGAAATGTGTTTGGATGCTTTATAAGCAGGCTGAATATTTTAAATACTCAACCAACTGCGAAGCTGCAAGACGCTGCCATGGAGGTTCATGTCAGTTCCTCGAAGTAGCCCTTGTGAAAGTGGTGCTTTGAGGAACGACACTGCAGCACCAGCCCAGACTCATCTGCTGGTATCACGGCTTCCTAAAAGAGGCAGTGTTTCCTACAGCGACATCACAACATGGTAACTCCCTAGAAGTCAGCGTACCTTGTAGGTAACTCTGGTGTCGGGGGCACCACCGGGCAGCTGGGCAAGTCGGTTATTTCAATAGCCCTCAATCTCTAATATAAATATAACAATTATACAATAAATATTGCACAAATATATACACAGAAAACTAAGTCACACTAGTATAAAAATAGAGCACAAAAGGAGCCACTATCGAAATTTGGAATGATCATCTGTTTTCTATTTTCAATGATTTATTTATTTAAATGATCAAACTTACTAATTTTTTCCGAATTACATGAATACAACTCTTTAAAATTGCTTTCTTGGGAAAAATTAAGAGCATTTGCTGTCTTTATGTA
Source organism: Octomys mimax (assembly GCA_002564305.1). Lineage (NCBI taxonomy): Eukaryota > Metazoa > Chordata > Mammalia > Rodentia > Octodontidae > Octomys > Octomys mimax. Next base: position 15,657 of record NDGM011209531.1, on the reverse strand, counting down.
TAGATTATACACACACAAACTACAAAAATAAATATTTTTCTCCCTTCACAGTAGCATTAAAAAGAAATATCCAGTCATTCTTTTCAGTATTCCTTTTATACTATGGTTGTACAGTTTTCTTTCCATAATATAAAGAAAAATAATTTGGCCATTATCTTAGTGAGTTTACTTCACAGATGCTTATCTTTCCTTTAATAGATACGCTAGCAGGAAACAAATTAAGAAACACGTGCACGATGTAGTACAAGCACAGACAGCTCTCTGTACCACTTGTCATTTTATGCAATTAATGTAACTTTTGGTTTGAATAGATTTCAAGAAACAATTATGAAAAGATCATTGTTTAAAATACAATCAAAGCTATCCAAATATGCCTGAAGTTTAGAGGAGCATTAAATGAAGCTTTATGTAGATTATAATATCTGCACTGATGGACAAGGCTTTTTGTCACCTTATTAAAGAGTTTCTTTATGCTTGAATATCAAATTTACATAATCAGATGCATCTACTTAGACGCACAAGGACTGAGCTAGAAAAGGGAATTCGTGTGGTTTCCAAAACTCTTGTTATTGAGTAGAGACTGTATTTAATTTATGTGCTTTTTTATCAGTATAATACATACAATCCATATTTATAAGGTATTCAATATTTTATTAAATTCTATTTTAGGAACTACGTTTTAAAAAAAGACAGAGAAGCTGTGCTGGGAATAAGTACCCAAGAATTGCAAAGAATACATAATTTTAAAAAAATCTTACTTTGAATCTAACAGGGTACAGTGTATAAAGTGCAAGCTTTCCAAACTGTCATCTAAAGCTGCAATTGGATTCCCTTAGAGTACAGTGCCTTCTCATCACAGGACGGCAGTGGGAGGTGGAGGCACAAAACTCACTTTCTCAGCCATTTCATGAGAGTGATGCAGGGAGTGCTCCCTTTCGGAGAACATCCTCCTCTGTTCATAGCTGGCCAGTCGACACGTGAGCCAGGAGGACAGGGTGCAACCCCCGATCCCAATGCACGCCAGGGACATGGAGGCCAGATGCAGAGGGTACAGGGCAGAGGTCCTCTTTGTGACTGCACGAAGGAACTGGAAATTGAGGATGCCTCCGATGAGTCCACAGATGCAACAGGCTGAGAAGAGGATCATCTGCCAGGGAGAAAGGGATGGGCACGTCATGGTCAGGGAGGCCAACAAGCCCAGAACACACTGCCAAGTGCTGCCTCCTCTACAACAGCTAGCCCAGAGTAAAGAGAACGTGCTTCCCAGGTTTCCTGGAGATCACTGCTTGCCTTCCAGCTGGGAGTCTACTCAGTCTGATTCACTGTCCAAGAGGTAGAATGCAGTGTCTTAGCTATTAAAGCTAAGGGCATATTTTATAAAACCTCTGAAATACAATTTTCTTTTAGCTAGATTCAGATTTCAGCAATATTTATTTAACAAGCACTGTGTCCTACTATGTTAGGAACTATAACAGAGTTCAGCTTAATAAGCCTTCCTAGTGACCCTCTGATAGAGCTAGTAAAATACAGTTTGAGAAAATGAGTGGTCATCAATGAACCGGGAGACTCAAGTGAGGGACCGAACTCATATTTGCAAAAAAATGTCCCTTTTCGCTGTGTCAGTCCTCTCAAAGTATCTAAACGTCTTACTTTCATTGAATTGCCATTAGTTCCACCTTACTTCAAATATTTGTGTCTTTATCTATTTGAGTTTAGAGAATTTAAATTATTTTTTCCTCATTTACTAAATATCGTAATGTGTGTATATCTATTCCCATAATAGGTAGGTTAGGAACTTCCTGTGAATTGGCCCAGTGTCTTAGCCATCTTTTGTTACTCAGTGGCATGACAATAAAATAGACATAATATGTGCTCTAAAAATGCTGTTTATTCTGCATAAGGACAGCATGCAGTTTCACTTTTGATTTTACTGGTCAACGATCTAAATTCCTATTTGTGAAGGTAGGGAATATGCTCAGCCTAAATAGGACTTTGAGCAGAACCAAGTACAATGCCTTCTGCATGGGAAATGCTCTGATTTCAGGAAATCTAATGGACTATCTGAAGAACTTTTGAACTTTGCATTTTGGGGCATAGTCTAAATTATCTGATTTGATTTTATGGGTCGATGTTAATTTATTTATTTTTTTAGGGAAGGGCCTACAGGGTGTTCAGGGTCTCACTACTAGATCAGATTCGTAGTGATTCTCCTGTTTACAGCTTTCCAAAAGCTGGGCTTACAGGCATGCACCACCATGCCCAGTCTCAATTGCTGTCTCAGCACACCCCGAGGGTAGGATGGCTATGATGCTAATTTAATCATCCAATCTTATTTCCATCCTTTAGAACTCAATACCTCTAGGGCTTCAATTGAACACAGGGCCCAATGTGTGTCAGGCATGTCTACCCAGAGACGTACCCCCAGAACAACATTTCTTGTCCACTAACACAGCTTGCTCATTCTCACCACAAGAATATTGTTAATTTCCTGGAAATAATTTTGCTTCTTCCTTGAAGTGCTAGACGAAAGGCACAAATCAAGTCCTAATTTTTAAAGAAAGCCTTCTTGAACTTTGTTGATCTCTTCCTCTGCTTATAATTCACTATGTCAAAAGATTTATAATTTATATTAGGATTTAATTTTACATACTCAGGTATTATTTATTTGTTCTCAACAGTTAGTGGAGTCTAGCAAACACTTATTGAACAGCTAGTGCCTAGTAGGTCCCATGTGAAGCAGCTGCTGGCATTATACATAATAGCTTGTAGATATTCCCTTTTAGGGGCTGCAGATTTTGAGAAAGACAAGATCCACCCTGTCATCATGGCATGGTATATATGAAGATAGGGGGATGAATGGCTAGCAGGGAAGAGAAAAGGTAGCCTTATCAGGGTTGTCAAAGGTATTCTTGGGAATGTAGCATCTCAGCTACGGACTGTAGTTCCCAGATAAGGTCCAGGCACAGATACATGAAACAGCACAAAATAGCTTGATGAACGGAAAGAACTACAATGCTACAGTTTGTTTAATTTTTATAACTAGCTGGGCATTCCTTATTGTGTACCTCTTGTAGTGCATGTCATCATGAATGAAAATCCATTGATACATGATTATGATATTTTTACACTTGATTTAATACAATATCCAAAATTGGCTACCAAGGGCCTGTGAGATAGTTCAGCAGACTTAGTGCCTGCTTAGTCAAGTGCAGCGAATGGGTTTTGATGCCCAGCACCACATGCCATGCTGGCCCCATCCCAAGGCACAATGAGCAGGCCACTGAGACTGACTGGGCGTGGTGGCGCACGCCTATAATTCCAGCGCTGGAGTGGTTGAAAACAGGAGGATCACTGTGAGTCTGAGCTGTGTAGTGAGACCCTGTACCAAGTACATAAAAATCATCATTATAATAAAAAAGCAAACAAAATCGTTTACCAAATAATGAAGTCATCCTACCAAGTGGCAACCAGTTCACAATTTTAAGTAATAATGGTGATTTGTACTTCATGTTAAAGAATATTCAGTAAATGTACTTGCTTTGAAACATTTTGGTGTTCACTCATTCTCAGAAAAAAAAATCTCTTATACGCTTTCCTTCAAATAATGAACTACTAGCAATTTGGATGTATTATGTACACATGCAACCTCCCTCCAGTGCATGTGATCATTGGGCTGATCCATGTAGCAATGGAATTAATTTTAAAAAGAACTATGAGAAATAAATTCCTGTTGTTTAAACCAAAAAACTTAATTGTCTATCACAGGGAAACCCGTATCTCTCCAAATTTTATTCTTACTAATTCCTAACACATATTTCATTAACATTAGTGACAGAATATTGGACCTGTGAACTAAATTAATAAATGTGCACTCATGTTCATAGTTTACATATGATTTTCAAATCACACAGAGAAACAGATTCTAAACTCAGAGATATTCAAAGTAAAGACAGTTTTACAAAATTTGATCAGCAAATAGAGAGTCCTTGAGGCTAAATATCACACATGGGCAGCTCAGAGTATAGAAGCATAAGGTACCTTCTAGCAAGTGGTAGATACATCTACTGCCAGGCTAGTAGTTTCTAAAGGCCCAGCTGTTATGATTCTTTTCTTTATATAATTTATAGAAGAATTTTAGTGTCTTTAAAAAAATTCATCCCTTCCTTCCTTCCTTCCTGCCTGCCTTCCTTCCTTCCTTCCTTCCTTCCTTCCTTCCTTCCTTCCTTCCTTTCTCCTACACAACAATAATGACCCCTGGTAAAAGAAAGGTGTAAAAATGGGAAGGCAATATTTAAACAGTTTTGGGAGAACAACAAATGCCAATCACAAGTGTCCAAAAGACACATTTGTTCCCAAAAGTTTCCCTTTTCCCTTTATATTTTTTAACTTTGCATCTTGCCTGTCTACAGTAGTGAGTGGCTTATCTTTTTCTCATGACAGACAATATTGTGACAGAATAAGGCATCATTAGCAAAAGGGGCGAAATAAAAATAGCTGTGAATCTCCCCATCCCCTTCCCGTGCTCCATTATCTGGCCTCCCCTTTGAAAACTTTCTTGATTCAAAGGCCACTTCCCAGGGTGCTACCATAATATTGATTTTGCCAATTTGTAAAAGTTTATGATGCTTCCTTTAGTATGCAATAAAACAAGCTATGCATTTTTCCTACTTTCCAATCTCTCATAAAATGTCATGGGAGGCAGAAGGGAATCTGCCCTTGAGCTTGCAGGGTTCCCCTCCAGCTAATATCAGAGTTAACTGGGAGCATGTTCCCTACCCCAGGACCCCATAATAATGTCATAAAACATCTGAAAGTACTTACATGTATGCTCACAGTAATAAAATAAAATAAATCTTTAAGAATCAATGTAACCATAGCAACACAGCTGTCTTGCTGCTTTGCAAAATTAGATTTACAGTGGAAGAAAGCCAGTAATTCTTAGGCCCACTCCATACTTAAACAGTTAAGTTCTCTATACAGTAAAGAATTATCATTTTTAGCTCAATGAAGGATTTAGATAATTACCTGGTAGCGTTAAGGTAGGAGACTAGGGACAGTCATACACAGGAGACGTGAAATGGTACACATTTATGTGTTTAAGGAGTGCGCCAAAGCTGTCTTGTGTTAATGTTTTATCACAGTCTCTAATACTCTAGTTATTTTTTTATTTGTAACAAGAAAGCCACAAATTATTCATCAGTATCCTTTTTATCCTAAATTAGTAACATTCAGTACATGAAAGTTGTCTACTCCTCATTTTCATTCTGGAATAATTATATTTCAAACACTTCAGCATATAACATAAACAAGGCAAAAACTTACGACAAGTCCTGATTTTTTTTTGGCGCACAATATTCCACATATGCCACAAAGGAGAAACTGCAAAAAAAAAAAAAAAAAAAGGAAGAAGAAGAAGATGAAGAAGAAAAATTATTCCATATTCAAACGTGTGAGAAACCCTAGGTTTTAGTTTATTTTAGTTCACTCCTGACACTTGCTTTAGGAAACGTAACAGTTTTAAATTCCCATTAAAAGTTGGAAAGGACAGTGTCTCATTGTAGAGGAGTAAAATCCAAAAAAATACACTCCTCAATGGAAATTTGCTTCTTGCAAAGTTGATAAAGGTAAATGGGATTTTAAAAAAACTAAAATTAATTTATCACCAGAAAAAATTGTGAAATAAGCGAATTTAGATTTTTGGTTTTTCCATTTCCTGTCATTGTCTTCTTGTTCCTTTCTAGTTTTTCATAGAGAAAGGTGTTATGGTTCTTTGGTTCATATTAAGCAACTAGAACTAAACAGGTTTGACTATGGGTAAGGAAACCTGTACAAATAAAAAACAAAGCATCAGGCAAAGAGATGTTTCTCTATATTTTATTTGTGCTTCTCCATTTGCTACAATGGCTCCATTACTCTACCAGAAAAGCGGCACTTAAATATGTTAGACCTTATGGACGGCACACAGTTTCCTGGAAGTAAGAACGCCAGTGACATAATTGCCTTGCACAAGTAGCTACCGTCAAATCATGTAACAATGTCAAATTATTCGGTTGCCAGCTATTTTTGTTACTATAAAATAGTAAACAATTTAATTTGGATTGAATGATTCAAGGATATGTTGCATATACTTCTGACTCGAGCTAAATCATATAAATAAAATAACATGCATTAATAAGTAGTAAGCTCTGTAAAGGCTCTATATTTGCAAAGAAAATTGTTTCCATTTGGTTTTACAAAATACTTTTGTTACCTCAAATCAGCACTAAAAATACGTGGCTATTAGTATTTCAGACCAGGATAGAATTTTTAGGAAGTACATATCAAAATATTCTAAGGATTATCTTTAATAATATGCATAAATACATAAAATACATTTTGCTGAAAAATAATGATTAAGGGAAGTTGATATAAAGAAACTTACCCATGAAGAGCATAAAGTATTATAAATCAGGCATTGGTGCAGGAACACAGGTGAAGACATGAAGCTATTTGTAATTTTGTTATATAATTTATATGAATTTTCAAGTTAATTCAGAAAAGATGAGGATCATTTATTCAATTAATAAAATTATTGAATTTGCTATCATCTAACATCGTACAACAAAATTAGTATGAAACTGTTTAATTATTAAAAGCATAAAATTGATAAATACATTTGCAAATAATAAAGTTAAATATTTATATAATTGTGGAGAGGTGGGAATGATTTCTAAATACAGCATTAAAGTCACAGACCAAAACAGAAGATACTTATATTAATGGAGAAAATTATAATTTTGCTAGTCAAAAATGTAAGTCTCAAAGATAAAGCATAAATTGGAATTATACTGAGAAACTATGCAACAAGCCAAGCATTAACATGTTGTATAAATAGATCTGATACAATATTTATAGTAGTATAAAACCGGAAGATAGAAACTTAGAAGTTTATGCATGTTAAATACTTGTTTAATTTTTGGCTTTTTTGTGGTGCTAGTGGTTTGACTAAGCTTTATCCTCAGCCCCACCTACTTTTTGTTTTATTTTTTGAGACAGGATCTCCTTAAGTCACTATGTGCTCAGCCCAGGCTTGAATCTGTGATCTACTGCCTTGGTCTCCCAGCCTGGTGGTATAACTGTATGTACACCACACTTGCCTTAAAATCCTATTGTTGAGTGGCTCCTCTGACCATTTGTCATTAGCTTTTGTTCCTCACGTGGAGAAGACCTTGCCCTGATGTGTTTTCTTACTCATTGCATTTTGTATACTTCAAGGCTGCGGTCAAACTATCCCAGTTTGAATGAGTTCTGTACCTCTCCATGCTTGAGACTTGAGTTCCAAGCCCTAGCATGTCATCTTCTAAACTAACTCTAACTCAACTTGGAAACCCTTCCACCCAGAATTCATTCTTAAAATAATTTGGTGGTAACTTAGTTGTGTATTTCTTAGATCTCTTTCAAAATAAATGTCAACATTATTTATTTACAATTAACCTCAAGGGACATTCGGAGCATAGGGATGGTTCGCCTTAGCCTTGTGACTAGAACATCTAAATGCATTGAAAGAGGTGTTTCCTGTTGTCCACTCAGCTTGAATAGATCTAAGAAATGGAAGTTCAGGATTGAAGAAGCAGAAGGTAGAGTAGGAGGAAAATCAGCAATATTTTCCATTCTTCCTCAGCCCTGGAGCATACATGCTGCCCAACAGTTATTCTGTTGGAGTATCCAAAGTCTGTATGCCAGAGCTGTATTCTTTTTACAGATTTTTAATAAAAATGACACATAATGTGTAAGTATATAAACTCATGAAATTTCTGAGTAGGATCTAAGAAAACAGCGTAATTGTGGAAATTTAATTTTCGGAGGAGTAAACTGACCCAAATAGGAAACTGACCTTTTGTTCCACTGACCAGATCTGTTTACCTCAAGCCATAGCGTCATAAGAGATCTTGAAAGATATTTTCATCTAGCACTCATATTTTAACATGGTACTGTGGAGGGCAATTGTAGATATAGTGAATTGCTAAAGGTCCCACATGAAGATCAGTAATCACACATATAATTTGAGATTTTTAAAAAATGTCTAAGTTAATTTATTGCTAATAATATTGTAGAAATGTTTTTCAAAAGGATTTTCTAGTAACAGTGCACTATGCATATTAGTAAATCTAACCAGAGGTGCTCAATGAACACATGATGCTCAACTCTAGCTTCCTTTGCCATTGGTAATTTTTGAAATAAAAAATAATGAGAAAATTTGTCATTGCATTACTGTCTAAAATTAAATGCATCTAAATTTGTAAGGAAATTTGATAGAGTATTTCAAAGCCATGTTTTTTGCCTAGCTCAATATAACTTTATCCAGCATATAAAGTACATAGACACATCAACATCATGAAAATTATTAAGCAAGTAAAAGACAAATTTTCCTTAAGAATATAAAGCTGATGGCTGGTCGTGTGTGTGTGTGTGTGTGTGTGTGTGTTTGTTTGTTCTCACATAGCCTAAAAGAGTTATATGATTTTATATTTATCCTATACCCAGATTGTGTGATTTGTTTTGCTATTAGCTATTGAATAATTTTATTATATTTCTATTACCTCTTAGTGTAAGATTTTAGGGTTATTTTAGAATTTAGTGTACCATATGGACTTCAAAAGCAGTTAGTAGTTTTCATAATATTGTGCTCATACAATTGTAATCTTGCATCAACTCTGGTTAGACTCATAAGGATTTTCCTCTATTACAGGTTTCCTTCCTTTTCCTTAGTTATTCATATAAAATATTTTTGTGTGAAAATACATCATCGATCACTTTCCTCTGTGGCCCCAAAATCTCCTTGATCAGAAGATTTGGGACAGCACTGAGCTACAAGATGTGAGAGTATAGGTTCTCTTATGTCCTGAGTCCTCATTGACCTTGAAGGGCTAGGGCCAAAATGTTGCTGTCCTTGTAGCCCTTCTTTTTCTCAAGTTTTTTGGTCTGCACACTTAAGTTGTTAACCCTCCAGAATGGAAGCTTAATGATATTATTACCCTAAAACATAGGCTGTTGATCTTAACATTAGTGTCTGTCTGAATATCAAATGCCTTAGACACAACATGGAACAGATATTGTAGCAGGAGAGTCTTATGATATTTTTTCTTGTCTCTTGTTTTCATTTATTACCTTTTTTAAAAACAAACATTTATTTGTGAGAGAGTATAGCAGTAATTGATTTATGATATTAGAAGCTGTATGCTTTTAGAATACCAGTGGCTGGGGCTAGGGAGATAGCACAGTAGAATAAGCGCTTGCCTGGCAAGTGCGAGGGCCTGAGTTCAATCCCCAGTTAAAAAAAAAAAAAAAGAAAAGAAAAGAAAGAAGAAAGAAAGAAAAAAGAAGAAGGAAGAAGAAGAAGACCAGTGGTTGACACTAACAAAATATCTGCAAACTGCTGTACAGGGTTTCAGGGTAAATCCTGAGGGGATTTTACTGACCGGGTCAGATACAAAAGTTACATTTTTTGTTATATAGGTCTTGCTTTATCTTGGTCTTAACCATCC
>NDGM011209473.1:0-16435 GCA_002564305.1 Octomys mimax | reverse complement strand
ATATATATATATATATATATATATATATATATGAAAATTGTTCTTAAAATGGAGATTTTGGTTTATAGCCTCATGGAATTTTTTTTTAACTTTCATGCTTGGAATATTTTACTTTCACACATTTTGTAATGCTTGAAATTTTTCCAACTTTAACTTTTGTCATTCTGATGAGTACAAAATTGTTTATGTTCTTAATGAATTTGAATATATTTTCTTATATTTAAGCTGGTTCCATATTTCTTTCATAATCTGCATAAGCCATTCATTGCCCAACTTTCTACTGTGCTGTGGAATTGTTTTTTCTTGTTTTGTGAAAATGAGTTTTGCTCTGATTAGTCCTTTTTTGAGTGAGTTGCATATGACTTTCCAGTTGGTCTTTATCTTTTCATTTGGCTCTTAGGTGTTTTCAATTTCAACAAAGATTTATAATTTCCTTCCTCAAAGGTTTTCAGTTTTAGTGTCTAAGAAATTTTTTTCACTTCTTAAAACCATGTTTTTATGATAATCTTAAATTTTCTTCTTAAAGGTTTAAGGCTTTGATTTTTACCTTGAAGACCTTGGACAATTTGGGTTTTATTGTATAATATAGCATAAGCCATATTATACTCATATTTTGTATAACAAAGCATACATGCATTTATTTTTTCAAGCATATAATCAATCTTTTTTTAGTTTTGAATATACACTGTCTTTTTATAAATCTCAATTCTGTTGTTCACATAATTCTGAGTATTCAACAAATGTGTGGACCTGGTTTGGTCTCAGTTCTCTGCCATGGTGTTTTCAATTTATCTCCTTGCTTAAAATTTTGTAATTTCTCATAGCTAATAGTGCACTATTTGCCCTATTTATCATTATTCAGTACTAGCTTGACTAGTATTGCCCCGTTCTTCATCCTTCTTAGCTTTAAGAGCAGCCTGGCAAATTTTAGTCTATGCTCAATTCATTCTGCCAAACTAATTCTATTTCAAACCTATGTAATGAAAGATCTAGACTTTAATCCTTAGCACATCATGTGGTAGATGAAGCTGTGTTCAGAGGGTCCTGGTAAGAATGCTTCCCCACCCCTCACATCACACAACTTGCCAAAGGGAGCCTATGAGGTCTGCTATAGTCTGCACTTGGTGTGTCCCCCAACGGCCTTGTGTTAAAGGCCTTATTGTACTCCAAGTTTGCTGCTACTGAGAGATGGTGGCAACTTTCAGAGGTGCTGGTGCCCACCGGGAGGGTTCACGTGATAAGAGTGTCTTCATCGAAGGAAGCTACGGGACCCTGATTTCTCTTTTTGACTACTAGGCATGAAGCAAATCATTTGCTCTATGAGGCATTCTCCACTATTGCCATGGGTCACCCCACCAGGTCATAAAAACAACATGTCTACTTTATGATGGATTGAAATCTTTAAAACAATGAGCCACACAACACTCAAGGACAGCGGTGACAAATATCAAATAATAGCCTTTCACTGTTTCCAAAAGGTAAAAGTCTGTCTTGAGATGGAGAATGAAATCAAAACAGAAGGTGTGGTTGATCCTAAGGAGCCTTAGGGACATTGCCCAATAGAGGATAAACAGATCAGGTTGAAGGTTGGTCGCTGGCTATGCAGGACAGAGTCTATGTGCAATATTCATACTAGCAGGCCAGAATTAAGATGCCAGACTCATCCCTCATGAGATGATAAAGTTTTAAGCTGGATAAGTGAGCAGAGTATTGGGGTGGCTAGGGCTTATGAAATTGCCTGGATTCCCTAGAAGCATGTTAGTTGCCCAACAAAAAATCTATAGTACATACGGTCACCACAAGTGGCCTTTTTAAGTTCAGCCCTTGCCTAGAAAGTCATTTTCTCTGATCTTTGGAAGGTCTTGCAACACAGTGACATCAGGAGCAAGACGTGTGGTCTGTAACTTAGCACTGCTGAGGAGCTGAATCACTGAATGAGGTTCTCTGGCCACTTGCAACCTCTCTAACATGAAAACAATGCTAATTTCTATTTCCCAAGCTAAAATAAAATACTAACCGGAGTGCCTAGCAAAGAGTAAGAGATCAAAAAAATATCATCTTCCCTTAAAAATAAGCACAACCTGATAAAAGTAACACACTTCCTTAGGGCCACAAACTGTCCTGACCATTTTGTCTGGGGAATGCCCTGAATCCTGGCATATGTATCTCCTCTCCATTTGGGGAAATAGCCAGTAGCAGCTCATCATCTCATTGAGTTCTATTTGTGTCTGTGATCCATCTTTGGTATGTCTTTTTCTTTTGTATTTTAAGGAATGGTCTACAGGGTGTTCAGGGTCTTACAACTAGATCAGACTCATAGTGAGCTGCTTATTTACAGCCTCTGAAAAGCTGGGATTACAAGCGTGCACTGCCATGCACAGTCTCCATTGCCGTCTCATGGTATGTCTTAACTTAAACCCAGCTACTCTTCCTGAAGATGAAAAATAGTTCAACTTCTCTTTGCCTTAGTTTTCTCATCCATAAATAGGGACAGTCATACATTTATTAGAATACCTAAGTTATCAAGTGCAAGTGCCTAGGAGAGCATTTGCCACATATAGGTCCTCTATAATCCCTGGAAAAATAAATAGATATTTTTAATACAAGACAAGACATTGTACTTCTTAAAAGTATCCTTATTCATGCTAGATAGTCAAAGACAGATGTTACGTTAAAGCAAGGCACAATCGAGAACCCTGAGGCAGGCAGAGTTTAAAATCATGAAGGGATTTATTGTAGACCAGGTGTAGCCAGGCCAAGGGCAAATAGATCATTATTAGCTCTGAGCAAAAGGTGACACCATGTTTTTCAGAAGCGTTTAAGTAAGGGAGGGGGACTTTGCTGATAGGGATGTGAAATTCTAGGTGTCTGTGTAGAGGGCTGCTAGGGTGGTGTTGGGTACAAGAAGGTGCTGGTAGGCACAACAGTCTCTTGTGTCTTTTTATGGAATCATCTCCTTGCAGGTTGAGTTGTGTGGCTCAACTGCTAGCTGGCTGAGCTGCATCAGCGAGCTGTTGACTTCCTGTTCATGTTGTGCACCTGCGGGTGTGAGGAAGAGATCTACTTGGAGAGTTTTTCTGTTCTGGCTGGGTGGGAGTTTGTTCAGAGACCTGACAAAAGACTGCCACTTGTTAGGTGTTTGATGTTGGGAAAGTTATTTAAAGCTACTTTCTTTTTCTCAGCCTCAGGCCCTCTGTGGCTAAGAAGGAAAAAGAATAGTATCCATTATGGACATTAGTAGAAACCATGTGTGTAAACTGCCTGATGTATTAGAGTTGCTCCACAAATCTGAGTGGCCCTTATTACTACACTGCTAGGTTAACATCACTTGCTCAAGGGCTTGTTGAATTTGAGGTCATATATGGGTTAAGAATGAGGTTTATGGCCAGCCTAGTGTAATGAGAATTCTATATTTCAATCTGTAGCCCCAGGAGTAGCCTTACATCCAGTGAATGTTATCACAGATATTTGTTCCAAGAAATGTTATCTGTGCTTTAGGCTTTGATGATGGCCTCTTTTAGCTAGGATATGAGTTTCGGTATGCTAAAGGAAAAAGCTGATTTGCAGAGCCCTAAGATCTTTTTGTGCAACAAAACTTAATAAACTTCATACCACTAAACTTACCAAAGGGATGGCCCTCTACCCCCTAACTGAATGTGGCTAGATGGCAGCATGGCCATGGGATTTCTGTGGGTTGAAAGATTTCTGGTTTAGGTCCAAGGGCTGCTCTACTTCTGGACAGACCTACACCACTGCTTCTCACTTTGCTTTGGTAGAAGAAAAGATTGTCGCATTGATACAAAAGCATTCGGTGCTTCCTATTCTTCTTCTTCTTCTTTTATTTATGTGTTTGGTACAAGGTCTTGCTACGTAGCTTAGACTCATAGTGATCCTCTTGCCTCAGTCTCCCCACAACTGGGATTATAGATATGTGCCAAACTCAGTTTTGGTAGCTGGCTCAGTGGGCCCAGAGTGGGGCTGGCATGGCATGTGGTACAGAGGATTGAACCCATGTCCTGGCATTTGCCAGGTAGGTGCTCAGGCCACTGTGCTACCTCCCTTGTCCTTTCTTTTGCTTCTTGTTTCAACCTCCCTCCTAGATGTGATCCCAAGATTGTGGGACTGAAAATGTGGGTATGCCAGCTACTAACCTTGTAATACAAGTTGGTAAAAAAGATTTGGGAAATAAAAGAAGAAATGGGCAGAGGTTGATGTTAATTTTGAAGAAGTTAGATGTAATTACAAAGCAAAACCCCAATCTAACAGCTGTGGCTGCCCACTAAATACAATCTTCACAGTTGGGGCATTTATCTTCCTATTCATCAGTGGCTCTCCCTCAGATTATGGATGTGTTCTAATTATAAATTAATTTTTAATGGCTTCAAACTGAAAGAATTATAACACAAAGGTCACTGTTTATTTCTAAATGACTTTTTGTAATCTAATACTAAAGATTCATGATAAAGAAATTCATCCCTTCTGGAACTGCTTGGGGGATGAAAGGGCTACTTTCCACAAAATTCCAGATTGACAATGTCACATTAAAAGCACAAAAGTAAAAGCAGGCTACATGTGTAGTCTCTTATCCAATGTATGTCATCACAGGCTTTAGGTTCCAGGAAATTACCTGTAGCTTAGCTTCTGATGGTCTGTACCACGTAGGATACAAAATTGGATACTCTAAAAATAAGAATTTAAGTTTCATGAAAATTAATGTACTATTATCCTTAAAATGTAGCAGATATAGGAGCTCTGCTATAGTACAGAAATACAGCCTCCTTTTTCGTACAGTATCATATTATTGCTTAGCAGTTGTGCAAATCCCATTTGTGTGGAGGAAAGGGCAAGACGATGGTGTACACTTGGCTTTTCAGATATATAGTGAAAACCTCTTACCGGTTTTTTTGTTTAAATATGATTGGTCAGACATTGGTCACATGACACACTTTCTGCAAAGGAGAATGGGATATATAATCTTTGTAGTGGACAGTCATTTTTAAAGCTACACATTCAAACATGAAAGAGATAAAATGAAAGATCTGTATGATTTAAAGTAGCTTTTTGTATTCACATGACCTTTGGACATTGACTTGTGTATACCCTAAGGTCTAGAAGTAGTTTTCATGCAGAGAAAGGCCCTAAAACCTTATTTGACCCTAGAATTACTAGCTACACCTTAGTATCCAGAAATATACATCTTACCAATAGGTTTTTAAGACATTGGACGTATTTTAGATTTCTTTATTTTATTATATGTCAATTTTGTTTATGAGATGACATAAGGTAAATAAGACAAATAGTTATACTTTCTAACATTAAAATAAACTAAGTCAAAAACATTAAGAGATAAAGGTTCTATTTTCTACCCAAATGCCTCCTCTTACCAGGAATTGATTGTGGTAGAAAAAGAAGTAGTAATTCTCTGTCTTGTTTGCTAAGATGTAACAAAACTTGCTCACAAATTTCATGGGTCAGAATATTTGCAGATTTTTTTTTCTTTAATTGGGAGTTGGGAGTTTGACCCAAACTCCTAATTTCTTATTCTTTTTTGTCCTCGTTCATTATTACCTTTGCAAACTGAAGTACTGGACTGTTTAGATTTCACGAGGTACTGAATGAATAATAACTATTGATAGGTCATGGGGGTTTAAGTTTTAAATCAACCTTGAAATCATGATCCTTGTTTAGTCTCTGTTTAGCTTATCTGTTGAAGCCTGTACTTTACTTTTCCAGATCATTAGCATGTCTCAGCAGAGGGAGATCCTCAGTGACCTTGTTGTCTAATGTGTGGTCCTTCTCCACCAAGGTCATGTGTGAAAGGGGGTGAGAAGTGAAGAGATAATTAAAGAAAGGGGGTGAGCTCAATTTTCATCTCCCAAGCAGTGACACATGGCACAGATACTGGAGCTTTTCTAGGCATAGACAGATAATCTTCTCCAGATGCAAGGGCACCATGGGTATTACACATACATGTAGAATATAATAAAGCTGTATCTGACATATGAAGTTATAATGGTAACTATGAATATCTATACATTAAACTATGTTCCAGATTTTAATCTAGGAAACAAATTAAAACTTAGGTACCTATACACTTGATCTTAGCCAAAAGGCTGAGAAGCAATGAAAACAATAGGTAAATGCAATGATATATATCATATAAAATAATCCAAAGACATTATGATATGAAAATTCTAAGAGATTAGGAAATGATTGCCAAAATACCTTGATTAGTTCTATATATCTTCTGAATATCTTCTAGGTCTAGAATAGTCTGTCCACTTTTATTTTCCACTGGTGAAAAACATTATCCTGAATTAATTTTGAAATCTAAGTTTATTTTCTCTTTTTATCCTCTTAATCAGAAAGTGCATTTCATGTTTTCCAGATGTACCTGGTTTTTGTTTTTATTTTATATTGTAGGAAAGAGTCTACAGGGTGTTCAGGGTCTTACTACTAGTTTGGACACATAGTGATCTGCCTGTTTACAACCTCCCAAGAGCTGGGGTTACAGGCATGTGCCACCACACCCAGTCTCAATTGTCATCTCGGTGCACCCTGGGGGAGAGGCTGGCATGGCAGGTCCAAGGATTGAACCTCCAGCCCCTGTGCCTGCTTGCAGGTGCTTTAATCTGCTGAGCTATTTGGCCAGCCCTCAGATTTACCTTTATCACTGTGAAAATATTGCAAGATAGGAAGAGAAAGAAATGAGCTGGTTGAAGGCATGGTGTAACAGTGTCTTGATAATGAGTTTTCCCAAGAATGTGCTATGATCACTCTTGGTATTTAAGGGCAATTTTCTTATGTAAAATCGTTAACCTCAGGAGAATTGTGGAAAGAACTTAATGGGGTCAATTTACCTCCTTCTATAATATCTTGTCAAAGTACCAACCAGAAAGAACTTGAGATACATTCAAGCAATAAAATTCTGCATATATATATATATATATATATATATATATATATATATCTCCCCTGAATAATCAAGGGGGGATCAAATGCAGAAATTCTACATTGAAATAGAAAGTCTAGTCTTGATACAAACAAGCACCAAAGGTGGCTTTCTGCTTGAAGAATTCTGGGAACCCCAGGGACTTTGAAAATTATTTATTTATTTATTTATTTAATTGAACACAAGGTCTGACTATGCAGCTCAGATTCATAGTGATCCTCCTGTCTCAGCCTCCCCAGAACTGGGATTACAGGCATGTACCACCACACCTGGTTTTGGGGCCAGCACCGTGAGCCCAGAGTCCCGTGGCCAGCATGGCATATGATACCAGGGATAAAACTCGCTCCTTGTGCTTGCCAGCTAGGCACTTTGATTGTTGAGCTATCTCTCTATTGGCCCAGGGACTTTGATTTTAACTTTTATTGTTGCACAGAGTACAAGAATACAAAAACTGTAAGGTGTAAGCCCACTAAGTGGGAAGAATTTAATAGCTAATCCCTGAATAAGACTTAAAGTTGAATGAGGAATAAACCCTGACCTTCTTCAGACAGACACCATGTAGACATTGGTCCTTCTGTACTGAGACTCTAGCTTGGGGAAAACAGTATCACCAGGAATTTATACCAGAGAGCTGGTGTTCATGCAATTTTTTTTTTCTTTTTTGGTAAAACTCATAGCACCTTGTCTGACATTCAAAAATCAACTAATTCAATGTAAAATAGTCTTAAATAGTCTCAACACTTCTTTTTTCTAACAAAGCAAGTGACAACAGCCAACTCACATACCCTCTGAAAGAATTCAGTTTCACTCTGCACTTTAAGATACCTAAGTTCTGTGGTTTAATAAATAGTGTGATACAAATGTTGCTTTATTAATTTTGGTATATTCACATGGATTTGAAAGATGATGCAATTGGGAAAAATACATGAAAGTCATATGAAAAAAAACCCCAACTGATAAATTTTCAAGGAAAGTACTTACAACATTCAGCTATAAAAGCAAACACACACACACATACACACATACACACACACACACACACACATACAAATACACACATAAACACAATCTCCATGAGGGGCAAAAAGTAAAAACAGCAGAGAACCCACAGCAGAATTTTCATATTGAAAATGTTTTGATTTAGCAAAGACTAGCAGAGTGCTCAAATATTCTATCTATCTATCTATCTATCTATCTATCTATCTATCTATCTATCTATCATGTATTTAATATGTCTAAATAGAATTTAAAATTGTGAGTAGAAAAAATAACATATAAATTAATAAGTTTACGTGAGAACCAAATAGAACTTTTAGAAATTAAAAATCCTTATGGATGGATTAAAAATCCTTATGGATGGATTAAACAACTTGCACATAGAATTAATGAGCTTAGAGATAGAGCCAAATCAGTTATTCCAAAAGCATCCAACTAGATAAAATGTGAAAAACCGTATGAAGATGATTAGAAATGTGATAGAGTGGGAAAGTTTAATATTTATCTATTTGAAGTTAAAGAATATAATACAATAGATTGGAACAGAGAAAATATTTTAACACATAATTTTCCAGATATATTAAAGAACCAATTTAAAATATAGGAAACATGGTATGCACCAAAAAGTAAAACTGAAAAACCATCTCCAAATAACTGAAACTAAATAATCTAAAGGTAAAGAATTATATTTTAAAATTTTTATTTTATTTTTGATACACAGTCTCGCTACCCAGTTTTGACTCATAGTGATCCTCCTGTCTCAGTCTTCCTAGTGCTGGGACTACACACATGGTTCTGGGTCCTGCATAAGATGTGGTACTTGGGATCAAACTCAGGACCATGTGCTTGCCAGGCAGATGCTTATGCCACCGAGCTATCTCCCCAGCCCAAGGTAAAGAGTTCTTAAGAAACAGGTAAAGAAAAAGATCAAACCACAAAGGTGAAGAGGTTAGGTAAAGAGCTAATATCTCTGGACATTTGTTGTAGCCAGAAAGAGACCATGAATTTAAATATTTCACAGCACCTTACAATTTTGTACCTCCTGAAACCATCTTTCCCTTCACAGGGTCAACTAGGGACATGACAAATAAACACAACACCATTTTCAAGGTATATTGTGTAGAGTAATCATTACACAAGAAAAAATAATTTCAATAGAAAGTCCAAAAAATGCAAGAAGACATGGTGAACATAGATGTCTGTAAGTAGCTGTGTACAGCGAAACAATTTTGGCTGCTTAAGGCAGAAAATACTATTCCACTTGTTTCTTGGGGGTAAAAGTATTTTATAAATAAATTACTGTAGTACAACAGTATATAAGCAAAGAAAACAACTAAGTACTTTCTAATTTCAGGAGGATGGTAAAGAAATCATCGTCTTCAGACCTTAGTAAATCCTATTATGTTAAAGTAGCTTTGATAACTACCAGAACTGAGGCATAGCACAACAACTTCCAAGTGAGAAGAGGGAAACATTTAGAAAATGAGAACAATAAAAAGGACCAAAATTCTTCACCTTTTTTTTTTTTTTTGAGGGAAAGCAATGGAGAATGGGGGAAAATGGGTCAAAGAGATAGCAGATTACAACATAATAACATAAATTGAAATGTATTATTGATAGATAAGTGATGGTTACATTCATATATTGGAATACCATGGAAGTTAAGGTCAATAAACCGATGTCACAAATACATTCTTTCTTCCTTCCAAGGCACAAGGTGTCTAGGTAGAAAATCTTTTACCTAGCTGCCAATAAAGGCAGTTCTGTTTTTTTCTTGCTGTTTAACAAATTGCTGTTTGTTGTTCTGTTTTGGTTTTTTTTGAAACAGGGTGTAGTGTGGACTTCTGGATGCCTTTGAACTCATTCTGTAGCTTAAATTGGCCTTGAACTCAGGGAAGTCCTTCTGCCTCAGCTTCCCAAACGCTAAGATTATTGGCACGTATCATTACACTCGGCTATATAGATCTAAGTTACTGCCAAACAAATGTGAATAATATGTTATTTAATTTGTTTTTTTATTTTAAAGAGGAAAAAGCCAAAAACAAATAACAAGAACAAAAAAGAAAAACAAAGCAAAATAAAACTATAAAAATGGTACAGAAGTTCAACAYAATAACAGAAAATTAACAATGGTTGTGATACTATGTATTGTCATTAGCAAATTTGTTGCCCAGATTACCAGATATAAGCAAAGAAGATCAATCAAGCAATTAAACATTAACTCTTCCTTTCACTGCACCTTAATTTTGTTCCTTGTCCATTTTCTTTTTCTTAAATTTGCTTTTAAAAGAGTATAAAAATAGTAGATGAGACAGAGAGATGATGCACATTTAAAAGAACAAGATGAAAGGTATTCAACCATGGCTATTGTATTGCACATTGCTGTCCTCAATGAAGTTGCTCACATTACAGATACTAGCATGTAGAGTTGGTCAAGGAAAAAGAAAAATTAAACATTTACTGTTCCCTTCGAAAAACCAACAGAAGTCAAAATCTCCACATGACTTGGTCTCAGATTCTTTACCTTGTCTGCAGTGGGCTGAAATTTGAACACGGCCCCCCACAGTTTGAACCAGGAAGAGGTGGTGATGCTTGGCACACCGGGTGGAGGCAAGGCAGCCCCAAGCTCAGTGTCATCCTCGCAGTTGTTTCTGGAAAGGATGATCAACTTGTTTCCCCAACTGCTGCAGTTTCTGGTTATTGTAGTTTAATGCTCCCCCTAATAAATGTCATGTATGCTGATATTAATAAAATGTGACAATATCCAAATAAAGAACCACATTATACAATATAGCACAGAATGTGCTCTATTTGTATATGTAGGTGTGTGTTTAGTATGTGAGTGCGTGTGTACGTGTGTGTGTGTCTAAAATAGGAAATGAAAATAGTAATAAAATGGAGACTTGTGTGTTTTAAACAATGCTGGGTGTTGCAGTGAAACTCTGGTGCTTTAAATGTGTTTTACTACAGTTCTACATGCGTGAGTGTGACAAATGGCCACACAAGCACTCAGTCCCTTGATTGGGAAGCACTCACTCCATGGCTGCGTGGCTTCATGGAGAGGGAGCAGTGCCACATGAAGCAGGTGGGGCCATGAAGCTGCTGCATGGCCAGGAGGGTGCTGAGACTTCTCCCCCTTGAGCGACCTTTAAGCATATATTTTTCTATTGATACAGGGTTGGTATTTAAGATGTGCTTATGAATGCTGTCTAGACAAATTGCTGGTACACCAACAATTTTCTCTTCCTCCTTAGGATTTCCTCTTTTCTCTTTCTTCTTCTCTTTCTTTCTTTGTGTCTTTGCCTTTGATTTCTCCTTCTCTAGTTCCTTATAATCTTATCATCATGATTAGCAGCAATTTGGATCTTTCTTTTAAGCCATTTTACATTGACATGGCAAGAGAGATTCCATTTTCTCTTCAACGTCATTTCAGAAGTCACTTAAACTTCAGACAAATTCATTCCCCACCCCTTCCTCTTTGTCAACCATAAAACCCACACAGGAGAACAAATTACTAACCTAAGGAGCACACAGAACAACTTGTAGGTAAGCTAAGATCTACTCATACTAAATAAACCCTGGGAAGTGTAAATTTTGTGACATTTTTGTAAAATTCCAAAATGAGGTAATGTAGTTACCATCATAACTAGTGAATATATAAAAACACAGTGCAAAGTTCTCTGGTTGTCCTTATTCCCTGGTTTTGCATTAAGTTGTCATCCTCTTGGCATTAAAGGCCTCATTTGTTCCTTTCTTGGGCTCTTGCGAATCTTTACCTCACTGAACTCACTGCAACTATATATAGCTTAAGAGGGACTGGCTCTTCCTTCCGACTCCTTCTTCCCACCAATTTCCAGGACACAGATAGTGATCTGGCTGACCCAGGGAGGCCAGGTTCCTAGCCATAGCTATCACTGAAGAGTTGTCATTTGCTTAAGGAAAATCAATTAGCAACTTGTTGGGGATTTGGGATTTGATATACAGTGGCTATAAAAGACATAGACCTCTTTGTTCACTATAAAAAATGTATGCAGAAAGTACTTGTGGCTTTTTAAACCATAATAATCTGGAATAATCATTAAGAAGAAAGATGAGAACAAGACCAAAACAGAAGAAGAAATAAAAACAAAAGAGGCTATGATGGGATAAGGAAGGCAACAGGGAGAGGGAAAGAAAGAGAAAAGAAAGAAAATTAAAGTGTTTTTAATAATGATTTTTGGTTTTGAATTCAAAACTTCTTAATTGAAATATGCGCATTAAAACATTCACTTAAGTATGGAGCCACTTAGGGGCTGAGGAGATGGCTCAGTGGAATAGACGCTTCCCTGGCAAGCACAAGGGCCTGAGTTCAACCCCCGGTCTCGGGAAAAAAAATAAAAAATAAAAAATGGAGCCACTTTTGGTTGGGTTTCTGTTCTCTATGCTTCATATTTTCTTAATACTCCATTTATTTATTGGAGTAAAATTTGAGTAAATTGACTTATCAGGAGTTAAGATAGTGCTTAAATAGTTCTTGACCTGAACTATTTTTATATAGTAAAACAACCTGTAGAGTAAAAAGAAATATTCATGAGCAGTCTCACCAGAAATGAACAGGATCAACTAAATTTTTATGGCTGCTCTGAGTAAGTCCTATTCAATAGAAAACTTAAGTTGGAATAAAATATTAAAATCTTTCAAATATAGAAAGTTTGTATTGTACTCTTTCCCCAGTGCATAATAGTATGCATTTATTTATTTATTTTAATGTATTTAGTACAGGGGTCTCACTACACAGATCAGACTCATAGTATCCCCCTGCTTTTAGCCTCCCATGCTCCTGGGATTGCAGGCATGCGCCACCATGCTCAGTCTCAGTGCCCATCTCAGCGTGCCCTGGAGGCAGGGCCGGCATGGCATGCCTGGTATCAGATCCCGGTCTCTATGCCTGCCTAAGCAGGTGCTTTAGTCCACTGAGATATTTGGCCGGACCTTGTATTTATTTAAATAGTATGTAAAATTCACTATGAAAGTTTGCATGTTTTATAAGCAGTAATATAAGGAAAATACTAACACCATGAGTGACACAAGCGGCTGGAACAGAAACCACATTGGAAGGAAATAAAGAGAATTAACAAAGTCTGTTATTTTCATTTGCTTTTTGGCTTCACATTTAAACAGAACAAAGTGAATATGGTAAATATTCCACATATGTAAATACTGCTATTGCATCTCTATTAATCATGTAGCACAACATTTGATATTCTCAATTAGAACCCTTAATCTGCCTGCTGTAGTGCCTGCAGTCCCCAGAGTAATTCTCTCTTATATTCCTAGATAACTTATTTAGGGAAAAATAAAATAATGAAATGATCTTAAAATGAAAAGGCCTGAAAATAGGACTCTTATTTAAATTACAATACTTCACACTCATGTGAGATTTTTTTCATCTTTGCAATCACGCAGCTGTTTTCCTCAGGGTGTTCTCACAAGTTCATAAAGAAAAAAATTGTTATGAGCCTTCTGAAACCCCAAGGAAAGCAGCTGTGTTTTTGATAAACTGGGCTAAGGCTTCAACACTTCAAGCTATGGAGAAATTTACACGGGAATTTTATGCATGATATATCCACGAGCAATATATTTTCAACAGTAACAACATACACTGCAGTTAGTCCAAGTTTACACAGCAGAGCAGCCAGGCTGAACACTGTTGAAATTACAATCCTGACCTTCCACAGAAGACTCTGCCCTAAACATACAGAACATCTTTTTCCAACCTGTACAAAAGATGGGGAGAAGCAGAGAAGAGAGAGGAGATGAACTGGTTCAACTGACCATCAGTTATCCAAGCATATCAGTACAAGACTCTGTCACAAATGATTGGCAGCAACCAATGGTTGCAGTGATGAAAACATTTAACAGATCTTCAATGATTGAAGAGTTGGGATGATGTTAATCTGAAACTGTCCTTGTGCAGGAGGCTGTATTGGATCTTCTTGCCCCTTTCTCTTTGGGGTCAAAGCCCCTATCCTTCTGTTTCAGACAAGGAAAAACTTTTGCACACTGAACATATTTTGAAGTTCTCTTTTTAAACTTTGTAAGATATGACCAGGCTTAGGTCCACACATCCTCAAGAATCATGCATAAAAATACTCACCAGTGTATTCCACAGTGGACACTATTTGCTAAACTTGTTTTTGAGCTTTCTATTTGGAATTGGCTTAGGACACTCCTAGAGCAACCTTCAGGATGATCCATCATCCTTTGTTTTATCTCCTATCCATCAAGCAGGTTCTTGTTTATTCAAGGACTGCTTTTCCTCTGTTCACCATTTATTCTGCTGGCTTTTCCTTCAATTTCTGCCCTTTCTCTTCAATGGTCAGTGAAACAAGGAGTCAAACTTCAATTTATTCTGTGAACAATGTTTCTGTTAAGAGCTTTGTTGTTTGTATCACTTACTTTAAGGAAAAGGACATTTTATTATAAATATCTTCAATCTGATCAATGCAGCCCCTTTAATTTATAAATTCCTGCTACAATTTTGCTGTATGTGTTTTCTAGTAAAGAAGACATAGAGATGGGCAAGAAAAACAGGCAAGTGTGATGCAGCCCATGGTACACACTTAAAGAATTAGCTAACCCATGAAGTGCTAGAACCAAGGCATAGAATTGGCAGTTTAATCATTCTTGATCATTGCTTATCACATGAGCAGACAGAATGTATGGAAGTAGTTTTAAATGGGTCGAACTACTGGCCTTGTGTGGCTCTTCTCATAAATGGTCTCCTTGAAGAGGTAAAATAATATTTCCAGAAGCATGAGCTAGTTAATGGCAGAAGCAAAATCGATAGCTTTGACTATTTCCAATGCCCATGTTATATTCCAACACCAGGATAAAGTCTTCCTTTCTCCTTTGTTAACCTAATTCCATGTCCCTGTTACATAGTTCTGACATATATGATGCAAGTTCATGTTTGTTATATATGGAGAAAAATGGTTACTTCCAAATACAGATGAAAATAAGTTATGTTAATGTGCTTACATTACTATGTTAATTCATTCTCTACTCCCTTCTCTTTCACTACAGCTGGAGTAGTGCGTAGGGTCATAGACATCAAAACAACAGTTCTGTCTTATGAGGTCACCAAGAAAGCACTATAATTGGCCCTGCAGATGCCAAGCATACTAGGGAAGCCTACTGTACTTGTTAAAGGGCTTTTGTCCTGTAAATCAGCCAGACATGGGAGAAGTTGTACATAAAACTGTTTTCCCCAAATTAGTGTGTTTAAGTCCTAACCCCCCAGCACCTGATACTGTAGTAGTTGTCTTTGGAGGTTTGTTCTTTGGTAATCCAACTATAAGGTGTGATACAACTATGGAGTGTATGTTGAAACTTTAAAAATTTATCACACCAGAAGACTCATTGCCATTAATCACCTCAAGTCGCTCACCACCACTTCAAATGGATTTATTCAATCATTCATGCCATATTTTGGAGAGTTTAAGACTTTTCTTTCATAATGTTGTTACAAGATGTGATTTAAAAAATATGGTAAATGCTGGGCCTGAGCTCCATTGACTGGAAAGGCAGGCTATATACACTCTGTGGTGTCTTCGGCTGCCTCACTCACTGGATCCTGCACACCATGGCTTCTGGGTCTTCTCTGGAGTTAAAAATAACCAGGAAAGTAAACATTTTGCATCAGTTGAGGACATGAAGGCAGCTCTAAGAGCCCAGCTGAAGACATTCACATACTATGAACCTATTAGGGTGAATCTTAGCCCAGTAGGTTTGGGTGCCTTTCAAAGTGGGGAGATCTGGAGACAGCCGTGATTATAGGAGAAGGCCATTGTGAAGATAAAAACAGAGAGGAAAGGAGATGGAGCCAATTCTTCCTCACAGCCTCTGGAGAAAAACCAGCAGTACTAGAAGACATCTTGTTCTTAGATTTCTGTACTCTGGAACCCTGTAGCAATCAGTGACTCTTACTTAACCATCTTTTTTTTTCTCTTCTTTTCTACAGGGTCTACAGGGTCTTACTATAGATTGGATTCATAGTGATTCTTCTATTTTCAGCCTCCCAAACCCTGGGATTACAGACACATACCACCATACCCAGTCTCAATTGCCATCTCAGCTTGCCCCGGGGCGAGGTCGGCCACTGCACTCTGCCTAAGTAGGCACTTCAGTCCACTGAGATATCAGGCCAGCCCTTATTTAACCATCTGGTGTGTGATACACTGTCACAGCAGTCTGCCAAAATAATATAAGAGGTAAGATAAAAGCTATTTCCTGATTTTCCATTGCTGTCCTCAGGAAAATAAAGAATTTTTAAAAAAAGGAAAGAAAGGAAAAAGGAAAGAAGGAAGGAAGACAAGAAACAAAAGAAAAGGATGAAATTGGTTCTCTCTGTTTTTATCACTATAATATCGTCTGTTTTCTTTCTTTCTTTTCTTTCTTTCTTTCTTTCTCTCTCTCTCTCTCTTTCTTTCTTTCTTTCTTTCTTTC
>NDGM011209455.1:3328-14594 GCA_002564305.1 Octomys mimax | reverse complement strand
AAAAAAAAAAAAAGAAAGTGTTTTTTAAAGAAATTATCAAATTACATACTTAAAATGTATTCTATATTATATAACAGTACATTGAAAAAATTGGTTTTGGTATCTACTACATGTAGGTTGTCTTTGTTGAGGCTTCTGTAACAAGACAGCATAAATGAGCAGACCATAAAAATAACAGAAGCATTTCTAACTGTTTTACAGACAAGATGTCCACTCAGGGACCCACAGGTTTGGCGTGCTCCAAGTCTACTTTCTGCCTCATAGGTGGTAACTTCTCTCTGTGTCCTCACATACTAGTAGAAGGAGAACACCAGGGATTGTATCTGTTTCTATAAGAATTCTGATCCTATGATGCTTTTCCTCTTCATGACCTAGTCTTTTCACAAAGGCCTTACCTCCTACGCTCCATTTAGGGTTAGGATTTCAATGCATGAATTGCATGGCAACACATTCAACCCATTGTATAATTAGTGCAATTTTGTAAAATAAACAAAAATTATGTATAAAATACTATAAGGGTGTGGGGTGGGTGGATAGTTTTGTAGTCTAAGTGCCTGTCTGGCAAGCACAAAGAACCAGGTTTGACCCCTAGCAGCACATGTCTTGCCGGCCCCACCTTGGGTGCACCATGCCAGCCACTGAAACCAGGTGTGGTGGTGCATGCGTATAATACCAGTACTGGGGAGACTGAGACAGGTGAATCACTATGAGTCCTAGTTGCATAGTAAGACCCTGTACCAAGTACATAAATAAAAGATTAAAAAGTAATAATAATAATAAATGCTACCAGGAACACTAACACATTGTAGAAAATTTCATCTATTGTTTCTAGGTATTTAAATTAGGAGTCAATTTTTACTTTTGCTATTTTTCTGATTACTAAAATCTTTATTGGAAGCATGTATTATGTTTTTAATTTATGTATTTATATACACTGTCTCCTCTCCAGTTACTAGTCTCCTGTGGATCTGTCCACCTGTTCCTCCTTCTATCCATCTACCCTCTTTTATATTCCCAAAGTATTACTGCAAGGGATTCAATGACAGGTATTATAGAAATATAATACTTTAAAATGTGCTTGAAAACTTTTAACAATTCTTCATTAAGATTCAACTCAAAGATATCTTCTTGACTACATCTGTGGACTTGCCTACTTTGGCCTTTCAATAGCTTGGAAAGTCACTCTAGAGAACAATGATGAAATGTTTGATATTTTTAAAAAGAGGTTCACTGACAGTTAAGAAGGCTTTGTTCATTCATTTTGTCAGAATCAAAGAATAGAGACTATTGATTACCTAATACTCTGCAGACACAATTATATGGCAAAATATGACTTGAATGGCATTGATTATTGTCTCTAAAATCTCAACAAAAATGGAAGTGGTTTTGAGAAGTTGCTATTTTAGCAACATCAACAGCAACATCACCTACTTCATGAGGCTAATAATAACCTAAAAAGAATAATAATAGTAAAAGAATCTGGGATATCTTCCTATTTATAAAGAACTTTATGACCAGTAGTTATGACAACTAGACTCAATCACAAATCTCAAATCCTAGTAGCTTATAACACATGCTTCTGAGTGTGTCTTGGGTGTTTCCAGAGATAGAAAATTCAGGAAGAGCCATCCTAATTGGGGGTAATGCCACCCAATAGGCTCTCAGCCCAGGGAGTGAAAAGGGATGAAAAAGGAGGTTGACCTGCATTTGAAAACCTCTATTCCTCCTCAACAGGAATATATTTTGCTTCTGCCATTGCCTTTGGACATCAGATTCCAGCTTCTTCAACCTTTCAACAAGGGACTTTCCAGGGAGCTTCTAGACCTTTGGGCTCACACTGGCACTGCATTCTTGATCTCTTTTGTTGTATAACTTCCACCTTCTTGGGCTGAGCAGGTACTGGATCTTCTATCTCCCTCGGCCTCAGGTGGCCATTATCAATTGTTGGGACTGGATCCTGTAAACCTATCATTCACGTATATATTTGATTCTTTTCCTCTAGAGAACCACAACCAGGATTCACTTCTAACCACAGCTCTGGAGATATAGCAGTCTTACAAGGAAGTGGTAGCTAGAACAAATATTCGAGACCTAGTTTGCAGATGAAGATGCTGAGTCAGCAGGCTCACCACCCTATTAAGTGCTAGAGTTAGCATGCAAGTCTAGTTTCCCTGAAATGTTATTTCCACTACATACACTGATAGTCTCTTTTCTTTTATCTCCATATTGTTATTCATGCAGGTTTTGCTTTCTTCTGGAGTGAATAAATAGAAAAAGATTTTGTAGAAGTTTTGGATGTTGCTGTTATGATTAATCCGTTTGCTGTTATGCTCCTACTTTGAAAGTAGACAAAATGAAATATAGCTTATAATGACTTTAAATATTTCCAGGCCATGTTTACTAAATTCATTAATATCTGAAAAGTCGCATACATAGGCAATCAAATTTATATAATTTTACTTTTCTTCCTTCTTCTGATCAAGTATCAATATTCTAGTAAGTTTTTCTCCATGTTATGTTTCTCTTGCTGTGACAAAATATCTAGAAGATCAATTTAAAACAAACTTTTTAAGGCATGGTGGCACGTACCTAAAATCCTAGCCCTTGTGAGACTGAGCCAGGAGGATTACCACGATCCTCGAGTTCATGGTCAACCTGGGCAACATAGTAAGTTTAAGGCCAGTCAAACTCTATAGTGAGCCCCTGTCTCAATAAAGAAATAGCTATTTGGGGTTACAGCTTCAGGTATTTCAGTGCGTAGTCAAGTGGCTCTGTTGTTCTTGGACCTTTAGCATGCCAAGACATCATGATGGGAGTATAATGGAGCAGCTGATATCTGACATATAAAGAAAGAAAAAGGAAAGGGCCAGGGTCCCAGGGTCCTTCTCAAGGCCACTACCCTTACTGCCACTACGCTCCACCTCCCAAAGTTTCCATTGTCTACCAGTAGTCACATAGATTGATAGCAAAGCCTTTAGCATGTGGCCTTTTTGGGGACATTTAAGATCTAAATCACAGCAAACAGAAACTTGACAGATTCACGAATGTGGATCACTATGGGTGGGACAGGTACAATGAGGAATGCAACTACAGATACTAAAGCAGCTTAAATGAAATATTTAAACCTAAGCATCTCTCAATCTGTATAGAGAAATAGATACTTATTGTCAGCTGTAGAACTTATGTAATTTCTGTATTCAATCAATTGTAGGATACAAAAAGTTTCTTCCCTAAAACTTTTTTTCCCTAGGAAAACACTTCTACTTGCCAGATAAATCAGTGCCAAAAAAGACATATTTTACCAAAACATTTGTTTTATGGATTTTATGTTTACATATCTAGAAACATGATTACTCTTTATTATTGGTATGAAAACATCTTTGTCATTTAAAAACAAATAAACCAAAAAGTCTCTTTTAGCTGCATTGCTCATAAGAAAGTAATTGAGAATATTTCAAAGACAAAACAGTCATTTCCTCTACTAGTAGAAAGGCTGAAACTCAATGAAATACCAATATCATTATCAGAATGGAATGAGAATCCAACTCATCTAAGCTTCTGATTTTAATTAACTAACTTTCCTTCTTCCAAAAGTAATACAAATGAAAGGCACCACATTCACTTGATGAAGAGATGGAAACTAATTCAAAATCATTAAAGAAAGCCAAGAGAAACTGCCTATGGACAATTGGCTTCATCTACAGGTTTATCTTTTTCTGCCTGAAGTTTCACTGAACAGATGTTCCATTTTTCTCATCTTCTTGAAATATATACTTTAAAAAAAATCCAGGCAAAAATTTAAAATTTCATGGAAGATGATGGCTCAGGATCCTTTTTGTACCTTCCAGAATTTTCTTCTTCAGGCTGATAATACAGTAGGAGTTTGTCTTTGAAAATAATTGGAAAACCTGGTAATTCATGTGGCTAAAAAGAAGTCACAGAAACAAAGCAAAGGACATGGTAGACTGAAGGAAAGATGGTGGTTTGCAGTGTAGTGAAGTTCTGAAATGTCCCATTCCCTATTTTTTTTTGGGGGGGGGTGGGAATTGGGGATTGAACTCAGGCCCTTGCGCTTGCCAGGGAAGCACTTATTCTACTGAGCCATCTCCCCAGCCTCCCCATTCCCATTTTTTCTGAAATATCCCATCTTCATTTTTCACATTGTATGTGGGGGAAATTCCTGACAACTGTGTTAATACATTTTGTTAATTCCAAAGTTAAAGATTCAGACATATTTTCTCTTCATAGGACACAGCCAGAGGGACGTGTGTCCATTAGATGTTTTCTTCTACTTTCCTGCATTGTTAGCATTATGCAAAGATGAGCAAAAGATAGAAATACAGACATAGAATGATGTGAGAACCTGGTTATGGGAACAAGAACTGAGGCCACCATAGGACAAGCAGAATGGATGATAATCTGATTGTTTTCCTGTCCATTATGTTCATTTATTCAACTCTAACCAGTACTTCAAAATTGTGAAGTCCTAGAATTGCTGTTTGGAAGTGATGAAATCTGGCTCTTGTTGCCAGATTACACATGCTGGCTTCTACTGCTACATTTAGGCTGTTCTCTGGTAGAGCAGAATATATTGGCTAAACATCCGAGTAACCAGAGAAACATGTTCCTTACTGCCACACCAGGATGGTCATCATAATGGGATTAAAGAGTGCGTTCAACTGCATCTTATTCCGCAGGTAATGTTTTAAAACATATAGAGAACTCACCCATATCCCCCCAAGATGAAAAAACAGCAAAATTGATGTAAGCATGTATGTCTTCATTTAAGCAGGTTGGATAAATTTCCAAATACAAAGACAATTTCTGAGTGTCTCTTGAACCTGCCAACTGCTTTACTGTAAATGTGTTACTTTATTCTTCTAAGGTTTCATGTCCTAATCTGTAAAATGGGAATATTAACAGAACTTGCCTTGGAGTATTAATTATGATTAAATAATTAAGAGGACATCTGGAATTGATGTGTTTAAAAATGTTATGATTGGGGCCGGCAAGATAGCTCAGCAGTCTAAAGGGCCTGCTTAGGCAAGCTTAGGCAAATCTCAGGGACCATGGTTTCATCCCCAGCACCATATACTATACCAGCCTCACCCGGGCTGAGCCAGCTACAAAAATAAATTATTATTTTAACATTTTGCTGTAGACTGAATATGAGCTAGCATGAAATCTAATTAATATATTTATTTATCTTTGAGGACACATGAACTTGTATATATACACATATGCATACATACACAAATGCATAATTTTTGGAGAGGAAGAATCTTTATTGCTGCTTGCATAAACAACTTATTATAGTGAAATTCAAATAATATACAGAAAATAACTTCCAGGTTATCTGAAGGGAAGCCAGAGATCAGTTAGAAAAGAGTTCTCCACATCTCAAAAGAAGCTGAGTGAGGCCTTGGGACTCTCCTCCTCTTTTTTGTAGCAATCATCATGCAAGTCAAAGGGGTCTCTGGCGGCCCACAGTGTGAGAGCTGGACAAACAGACACAAAAGTGTGCAGGGGCTGTTTTGCTGTAGTCAAGCATAAAACCTATTCCAATAATGCACACATTCCCAGACCCCATTTTCTCATGGCTATAATTTCTCTGAATATTGTTTGAGGATTATTGCTTTAAGTCTTTGTCTCTGGCATGGGGATTAACTGGAAAACTCTAGATTTAAAAATTGCCAGAAAGGCATTTGCTAGGAGCCTGGATGATTTCAGAGCTTTTGAAATACTGTCATCAAAGACTATATGAGCTGAAGTTCAAGGAATTTTTCCAAGGTTTTCCTAATGTTTCATAATTTCCCCACGTAGACATTTGCTGTCTCTCCTACCAGGTATGGTTTCCCTCTCTCAGGCATTTCTTATTGAAAAATTTCTGTGAACCATGGAGTTTAGAAATCACCTGCAGCAAGTTTGGGAAAGCACTCCCACCTCTAATCAGACCAGAAGTGGTGCCTGTGGGTGGCAGAAGAAAAGGCTCATCTCTGCTCCTCCTACACGGTCTGTGTACACAAAGGGCTCCTGGAGGAGCCTCGGGCTTGTGACCACCTCATGGTTGATGTGCTGAGATTTGTCATGTAAGTGGTGGGACTTATTTTGGAGTGGAAAATTTTCTGCAGTGCACACTTTCCATCTCGTAGGAGCCAGGGAGATAGCTCAGTAGAATAAGTGCTTGCCTGGCAAGTGCAAGGGCCTGAGTTCCATCCCCGGTTCTGCCAAAAAACCAAAAAAGAGCCCATCTTATACTTACCAGGTCTTTGAGGACCATGGTTTGAGTAAATGAATGGAGTCTTGCCCTTGCCTTTCCCTTGAGTCTTAGATTCCTCATCTGTGTGTTGTTTGTGTCAGATTTGGCTTAGAAAACATTTGAAAGGGGGTGAGAATGTTCTGCTCCTATTCTACAAGTTTGCAGACCAGCAGGTACTGTGGGCGAAGTCCCCTTTCCCCACCACAGATGTGGCATTGAATCGGGACTCATCTTCCTAGGGCGGTGACTTTCCTCTGTTCGGACAGAAGCCTCAGCAGTGGTTGGGAAGTCCAGGAGTTTGAACAGCAAGAAAGGCGTATGAGAGAGAAGAGAGCTTGTTCCTTCTCCTCAGGGGAAAGATCTCTGAGGAGCCAGGCTATAAGCAGGGCCTTGGTCCAGAGTGCTATGACTTGGCGAAGGGCACAGGGCTCAGCAGGAAACTGAGGCAGGCAGCCAGGCCATGTGGACACAGCCCAGAAGGCAGAGGGAAGGCAGGACTACCATTTGGTCAGGCCGCAGGTGACTAGCACTCACACCAGGCCTACCAGATTCTGGCTATATGGCTAAGCACCTATATTTGGACTCCTCTTGCTAGTAAAACCACAACTTCTCACTGCCTGCTTTGGTTCAGGAAGTGGATGACATTTTCTGCAGGTGGAAAAGCACAGCTGAGGAGAGAAAGGGAAAGCAGTTCTGACAGACACAAAAGGGCATCCTTCTATGGTGCTGGACTGACGCTCTCTTTCTGTCATGCTGATCCGAGGGCCGCTACCTGGCCAGAGAAACAGAGCTGGAATGCAATGGATGTTCCTTTGGTCCAGACAACTGCACAGGTTTTGCATAACTTAGAGAATAACCCGCTGAGAGATTTATGTCAGCGTGTCCCATTCTCTCAAGAAAAGAAAATATCATGAAGAAAAGAAAAACATCGATTGTAGGGAGTCATTACAAATATTATTATTTTATTTCTGATCCAAAACATGTCCATGATATCTAGAGAGATGACCACATGGCAAGCAGGAGACCAAGTGCTTGTTTTCTACAGCATAAAATGCAGCTAGATCCATCTGGACAATGTGAAACGAATTAATAAACACACAGAAAGGGAAAGGGAAACTTTAAAATTTTAACAGTGTCTTTTGTCACTGTACATTAATGTCACTCTCAATCTCAGCCAGAACAAAAAAAAGAAAATTTAGATGTGGCTGGAAAAACTGTCACATAGTGGAAAAGCAATGCTGGTGCAAGACTAGTCACCTCAGCCTGTGACTCTGCTCTGAAAAATCCAGATCCCTTCAGGCTATTCTCAGTAAGGCCTTCGACAACTCTTCTCAAGCCAGGAAGTTACATTAATAAAGCCAGCGGACACAGAATCGGAAGTACCCCTGAGCTTTGTGTTTTGCTTGCCGCCCATCTCTAGTGAGAAGGTATGCATAATGACAATCTGAAACGTAGGTGCCCTTTTTGATAGGCCGCCTTTGTGAGAGAGGCAGTAAAAATAGGACAAAAGAAGAGGAGTTTGGGGGTCTCTTGCCTTTCCCAGTCAGTAGCTTTAGAGAAATCTGTGGTAGAGGAGGCCAGAGGCGGAGAGCCTGATATTCTGACGCCCCCGTGGAGTGAGCAGCTACTTCAAGGTCCTGTTTTTTTTTTTTTTTTTTCCTCTATATTAGTCAGCTCAGCTTCCCAAAATAAGACGCCACAGGCTCCACAGATGTAACAAGAGACATTTATTTGCTCACAGATCTGAAAACCAGAAGTTCACAATCGAGATGTTGGTGGGCCACACCTTCTGGTGAGGACCTTTGTTTGTATCTAGATGTCCCCTAAAGCAGTGCGCGCACCTAAATGGGGCTTCCAGGAAGTTATTAGATCACAGGGGCGTGCCACCACCCTGTGCCAAGCTGCCTGGTCTTGAAGCCAGCTGAGCACGGATTAAAACCTCTACAAAGTGTGAGTAAAATAATCCTTTCCTCCTTAGAGCTGTGGGTGTCAGGAGTTTCAGTAATGTGAAAGTGAGCTATACAGCCCCCCTTCTGGGTGTTGCTTCTCAGAGTCCCCCCCCTTTTCTGTTGCCTGTTGTGGCCTCCGCGCTGTGTGTGTGGGTTGAGGGGGGGGGGGCATTTCTGCTGACTCACCATTTTAAGGTCACCGGTCCCATCGGAGCCCAGGCCCACCCTTGTGACTTCATTTCACCTTAGCTACCTCCTTGAATCCTCATCTCCAAATATTGTCACATGAGGGGACTGAGGCTTCAGCATATTCCTTTTAGAGGGAGCCACAATTCAGGCCATGACACTCTTTAAATGATTTTAGTCTTGTAGGCACAAGCGGGGGATCACAGCGTTGGAAAATGGAAATTGTAACAGAAGCTCCCAAAGGGAGCTGGAAAGCTGAAACTAGGAAGAACTTATGGGCATATTATAGTTTTTCTTAAAACACCTCCATGTAGATTTCTTAAATATTTTCATGACAACCAGAGTGGTTAAGATGGAAAAATATCATTCCTGCTTGCCGGGAGTCTGTGGGGCTGAGGTTCCCGCACAGTGTCTTTCGCCTCAGGTAAGTGCAAGAGCTCAGCGGAACTGGGGCTGCGCTGCACACTGTCCCCCACCTTGTCTCCACCATGTGGCTTTTCTTTGCCAGCACTAGTGAAATATTTTTCAGATGTCCCACAGTGATGCAACAGGACAAATATCTGTAGCAATCCCACATACCAGCAGTTAAAATGAGTATATGAAATCATGCCCCAAAAGGTTGAAGCTCTGTATTTCAGTCTCAATATAATTTCATTCTCTAAATATTTTCTCGGCACTACTCCTCAAGTAAATGGAAGAAAAATACCCTAGAGGAAGATAAAAACTTTACTGTGAGATCTATCCTGTGTGTGTGTGTGTGTGTGTGTGTGTGTGTGTGTGTGTTGAAGTAAAAGTGAGCAGAGTTCAGTCAGAAACAGAAAAATTTAGCACCTGGGGTAAGGTGGAAAGTTTTCTTGTTCAAAGTCTTTAGATAACCCTCCATCCCAGAGGAGGGATGTGCCAACAGGAAAAAGTTTGGAATATTCCCCAGGACAAGGGCAGCCCCCAGGCCTTGTGCATCTGTGAGGACAGCTGCCTTGTCCTTCAGATATTTTTCTAAACTTCCATCAGCGCTATGATACTTCACTTATTGTGTCAACGCCAGCAAGGAATGCCCAACTAAATTGGACCAGTATAGTTCTGGATGTGGCTGAGGGGATTTGTTAAAATCAGAAGACTTGCCCTAGACAGGCTGTTGCCTGACTAAAATAAAAGGGAAATAAAGAAGGAAGGATCACTTTTGTTTCTTCAGAGGAGCTTAAGTCTCCACCTTCCCCGGGGATGTCTTGGACATTGTCCCCTGGAGTCCAGCGCACACTGTGGCCTCCTGCCTCAGGCACTTCGGTCTCCTGATACAGACTCACACAGGACACTGCATTGAGCTCCAGGCCTTGGACTGGAGGCTTCAGGTCTCAGCTCACAGACAGCCCTTCTGTACTGTTCCACATCTGACTCTGTGGGTGGCCATTGTAAGCCACGCTTGTAAATTCACATATATTTGAATCTCTCACATTGAATCTGTTTCTCTAGTAAGCACTGGCTTGAGAGGGTTACCCGTCCATCCTTTCTTTTCCACATTACCGCCTTGACAGCGTTGTTGGGGATCACATGTGGATGGTAGGAAGAAGAACAGGAGGAAGATGACCAGCAGTCCTCTGAGGCTCGTGGCAGGAACAACACTAGGGTCCTTCCTCTGGCTGCCAGGCGAATATTCCGGCAATCTTTCAGATCATTCATCTCAGCCCTCTGGACTTTGCCTTAAAACAATGGGCTGGGCCAGGAATATAGCTCAGCAGCATACGTGTCAGCCTGGCAAACACAAGGTCCCAAGTTCAATCCCCAGTACTGGAAAAAAGAAAAGCCAGGAAGAAACCAATGGACTGGACTTCCGTGTTCCTGGTAGTAGACTGCTTTTCCTTCTTACTTTAGTTTATTTTGTTACACTTTGCTTTTATTCTCTTACTATGAAACACATTTGATAGCTTGTCAGATTGGGAATGATTTACCAGCTATGTTTAATTAAGAGAACTGTATGTTGTGATGCTTTCAGTACATTCCTGAGTGATGTGAGTACATTTCTCTTGGGTGCAAAATAATAATAATCATCATCATCATCATCATCATCATCATCCATGGAAGTGGGGGTTGGACTATACTGTAAATCCTCTTTTGTGGTTACTGCTCAAATAACCACACTCACCAGACCCACCATCTCCTTGGCCATTGCATTTCTTACCAATGGTACTTTATTTTTAAGTCTACTTGGAAATGGCTCACCTATTTAATTTGTTGGGAATCACATATAAATAAAAGAGCTCGGGAAAATAAGTGAAGGAAAAGCTTCAGAGCTTCTCTTTATTAAATGTCTAGTATAGACTGGGTCTCTAGCTAGCTGTTTTTTATGCATTATCTTAGTCCATGCTTGCATTCATTCCACCAGGTAAGCACTGCCAGCTCTGCGTAACCAAATAACCCAGGAGAGAGCTAGAACTTACAAGAGTCAAGCAACATACTCTGGGTTATCCAAAAGCATAGCCAGGATTTGACCCCAGGACTTGTGACTGCCAGTGCTTCTACCATAGTGACCAGTCATACTCCTGCCCACAAGCTGTTCATGCCCTTCTGATTCCGGCACTGACAGGCCTGTGGTCACTCTACCAGGGGGAAGCTTAACGCCCCAGCATGCCTGCGGAAGCAGTGCATTTGCACACCGACTGCCTTGGAAATACTCGTAACCTTTGTTCACCATTTCTACAATACAAATGAAGCAGTTAATCTGCAAAAGGCTTTGGAAACAAGTCACAGTTAAAACTTCAGACAGCTGTATAAAACACCTCTGTCATTCTGTCTTTGTCTGTCTGTCTGTCTATCTGTCTCTGTCTCTCTCTGTCTCTCTGTCTCTCTCTCTCTCTCTCTCTCTCTCTCTCTCTCT
>NDGM011209426.1:818-14257 GCA_002564305.1 Octomys mimax | reverse complement strand
TTGTTTAGCTTAGCTTGTTCCAAGTAGGTGCTTTAGACCACTGAGCCATCTCACCAGCCCCATCTTATGCATTTTCTACAAACTTCAACACACCTCTT
The DNA here is from genome assembly GCA_002564305.1 of Octomys mimax. Lineage (NCBI taxonomy): Eukaryota > Metazoa > Chordata > Mammalia > Rodentia > Octodontidae > Octomys > Octomys mimax. Next base: position 14,159 of record NDGM011209426.1, on the reverse strand, counting down.
TTGTCTGTGTGGTATATCTTATTATTCATCATAATAACCCAGTGAGTCTGCATTTTCAGAATTGAAAAATTACCCTGCTTTATGAGTTTAGTGATTTTTTGAGGTCGCCCAGCGAGAGAGGGAAATCACTTTGCACCCTATCTTTTACTTTTTGAAACAGAACCATTTGTCACTGTAGTTGTGAGATAAATAGACAAAAGGGTCATGGAAAATTTAATGTAATTTGAAAGCCCTGATGACTAGAGTTTAGTATTGGTAAGAATGTGAGCTCATGAGAACAGGTTCACTTTGTGGTTTTTTTTTCATTTCTTACAATGTTGGGATGAACTTGGAAAGTGGTTGTTGATATTAAATATATCAAATATATCTCTGTGACAGAAAATATATTTGAAGAAGTCATTTACAAAGTGTTGCTGCTAAAATATTGGTGACAAAGATTTCTCTAAAGCAAAGGTGACATCCCTGATTCATGAATCCTGAGTTCTAAGTTTACTAAGGAGACTTTGTGAAATCATAAATGATACATAAATCAGTGAAGTGGTTGCAAGATTCTGACAAGATCAGTTAGTATCAAAAGAAAAGACATAAATAAGTTAGTTTCTTGCTGAATAAAACATATGAATGAATCAGAAGAATGAACCCAAAAGTTCTAGATCCTACTGCATTTCTATAGGTATTAGACTATACATGACATGAAATGGTATCCAAGAATAAATCCACAATTCCAACTGAAACATCTTGCCTGTTGCTGTGACTTTCTCTATCAATTTCTGGAGGCTCAGTGGTTAAACTTAATGTTTTAAATACAAGTCAAATTGAGAAAAGGAGTCATGCTTCCTATCACAAATATAGTTTATAATAGAAGTAATATTTACAGAGACAAAAATTATGGTTGCCTCACAGTTAAATCTGTTCTTTTTTTTAGTGGAAAGATTTGGAGCCATTTCCCACAGTTTGGTTGATTTCTACATCTTTGAAGAATCAAATTATGTTATGTCTTTAAAGTGATTTTTTGACTTCACTTTTTTTCTCCAAATCCTTTGATTGCTCAAGCTCTGGTTATTTTTAAAAGCTTTAGATTTTCTTTGCACTCATTTCTCATTTAGAGTTTGAAATGATATGATCAAATACATCTGCCTTAAGAAATAGCATTCAAATGAGAATCTGGGTGGATAGGATTGGAGTGTTTTTGAATGTAGGAGCATTTTATTACTAATTTTCTGCCCATGGGACTATTTTAGATACGTGAGGATGAAGAGAATGTTTTATCTTCTGCACAGCTGATGTAAGAAAGCCATTGTAAAGCTTTTTAAGAAGAGGCTTTGATTAAGCCACCAGGGGGTTGGATCAAGACTTTGGAGTCCCAGGTAGAATTTATGCCCAGATTTCTTCTGAGGAAAAGAGTACTTGTGAAAGATGAGAATGATGAAACAGGAATTGCAGTGGTCACCCTGGGGAATAGTGTGAAGCTCTGACTTTCGAACTGTAGGCACTATCCCATTAGCAGCTCACGTATTCACTTAAAAGATAGTAGCCTGCTCCTAAAAAATTGAAGGATAATAGAATAGGAAATGTCAGTGCAGAAGCCATACTGAGAATTGGCTATTGTTTTTAGGAGATACTTTCATAAGAATGTATGCAGTAAAGATTAAACACTTTTTCTAATGTTGGTTTGTATTTGTGTGCATAGTGGGTAAATATTTCTTGTCAAATCTCGACAAAAATAACATGAAAAATGATCGAAAGAGAGGGTAAAATCTAATTAATAGTAGGGAAAGCAGCCAACATTTCAGCAAATTTTGTTTATAAATGCTTCCATTAAAATGAAATTTATTGTTGTTTCATTGTTGTGTGCACATGTCACATATACAGGAGTGTGTCGAGTGAGTTTTTATAGACAGAGAAGGTTTTAGAAAGGTAGAAAAGAATATACGGCTATGGATATGTAGAGTAATACATCTCAGGGTGTGTACAACTGTATCTATTTTATTAGATATATTCATGACATATCCATACTTGAGTGTCTTAAATGTATCTGCATATAACGGGTCCCTCATTTAACATTCTGAATGTATTTAAATAAGATCATTTATAAGTGACAAACTAATAAAGTTCAAATGGCTATACTAACAATAGAAAGTATTATAGCCATAAATACTTTCTTAAGTTATTCAATTTGATTTTGAATTCCTTCACCTGAAATGAGATGCATGATTAACCAAATGTGCATCAGGTCTCATGCTAAAAGTCACTTTAATATTAATGAGTTTTTCACATTGCTGAATTTTAAGGTGCTATCAGAAAGATTATCAAAGTGTGCTATTTAAAATAATTTTTTCATGAGAACATTAGTCTTAAAAGCCATTACCTATATTAGTAAGTGTGATTTCCGCTGTACATAGATCCTAATATTTTATAGCATTATAATTTATCATCATGGTTCATCCTGATTTTTAAAATTCACAATCTATAGGTTAAATTATTTTAGAAACTATTCATAAATTGCTGCACATTCTCTTAAGTGTGGTCCTTGGAACAAATTACTATTTTTGTCTTTAATTGCTTTCTTTCACTCTTCCTTTCATCCTTCCTATATATCTATCTCTATCTATAAATATCTATATGAATGTGTATATACCGTTATCTTCTTGTGTGCCATGTGTTGGGAGCAGTAGTAAGAAGATAGACGTGGTCCCTGCTCTCATAAAGCCAGCATAAAGGGAAAGGATGAAGTTTAAGAATGCACATAAGAAGGACATCTAACCTGGCTTTGGGGTGTTGAAGAAGATCCTTGAATCAAGTGGCATCTAAGAGACCACTTGGTAGGCTGAAGGTGGAGTGAGGTACTGAATCCAATAAATAGGCAGGATTAAACGTGCATAGGCTGGTGACAGGATGGTCCTGGGAAGAGGGGGAGAGAGACATTAGAGAGGTCAAAAGTGAGTCACATCATGAAGATGTCTAAGCCAGGTAAGAGTCTGGGTTGATAGTAACATTTAGCCAGTTTCACTTGAATTCCACCTGAGTAAGAATATACAAGGAGTCATCAAGGCATATGTTGAATTTTTATTTAAAAGAAACATTGTCATTAATCACTCTCAAGATACTGCCTCTTACTTTGAATGCACTTGTCCTACTGTTCTTGTCTTTCTGTGAAGCAGTTCGGGAGGTCATTTTTTGTGAGTGTCTTTACAACATGTAATCAATTAATGGTGAATGCTGTTGCCAAGTGTTATCCAGTGGAAAGGCAGACTTGTAAAAATTCTCTCTCTCTCTCTCTCTCTCTCTCTCTCTCTCCATGTGACTTCTGGGTCTTCTCCAAAATAAAAATCACCAAAAAAGTAAACATTTCAAGGCAGCCAGGACAGTACAACTAAGACACTCACAAAAGAGGATTTCCAGAAGTGTCAGAAAGTAGCAAGAACAATTGAAGAAGTGTGTTGAAAGCAAGGGGGAACATCTGGGGAGGATTAATGGTGATATGTCTTTTTTGGTAAAAAAAAATAAATTTAAATATGCACTGTATGTATAGGTTGAACCTTTTACTTATAGAAACAGCCAAAAGCCACTTAACATCAGTGTATACTTACACAAGAGGCAACAGACATTTCTTAAATAAAGGCCAGGATATGAAATATTTTAGGCTCTGCAGTCCATATGATTGCCTTCACATCTAGTAAACTGTTAGCTGTAGTGTGAACATAGCCAAACACCATATACAAACAAGTGAGCATGATTGTGTTTCAATACAATTTTTATATGCATATTGGAATTTGAATTTCTTATTTTTTTCATGTAACATATATATTCTTCCTTACATTCTTTCTTGTTGTTTTGAGACAGGGTCTCACTGTGCTGTTCAAACTTGCCTTGAGGTCACTAGGCAGCCCAGGCTGGCCTTGACTTTGAAAGGATCCTCCTGCCTCAGCCTGCCAAGTCCTTAGATTCCAGGAGGACATAACCCCTCTGGGACCTTGTGTTCTTCTTTAATCACTTAAAAATGGTTCATTGGTCACAGAAGGACCACACAGAGACCACCCTTTGGCCTGACTTCGTTCACAGTTCTAGCATGCTGAGCCAGGCTTTGGAAAAAAGTGTGTATGTAAACCAGGTAGTCACACTGGGGCAGAGCCTGAGGCCATCTACAGAAAGTCTATGCAGTTAATTTCTACTCCTAACTCTAATCCCAGTAGCAACCTGCGAAGGCTCTTCAAGCACAGGTGCAATTGGAAAACTGTCCACCTTTGAGAGAATACTACATGTTTATGTGTTCTGAAATGTTTGAGGGCACTTAGTATTTTTAAAAATCAAGTCCTATGGTGTCTTCACAACCTCATACTAGAAAGAGGCATTAAATATATAAATGTTTATGTACACACTGTTTAAAAATTGATGTATTTACATATGACGAGAAAAACTTACATGGAAAATGCTATTAGTCTGGAGGTTTTGGAGAAATATAACCAATAGGAATTGTGTGTGTGTGTGTGTGTGTGTGTGTGTGTGTCCAATAGGAATTGTGTGTGTGTGTGTGTGTGTGGGTGTGTGTATAACACACAGGTAGACTTACATAGTTATGACCATCAGGATCTGAAGTTGACCAGTTGGCAGCTGGAGCAATGATTTGCATTTCCCGTCTCAGTCTGAAGGTCAGAGACCCAGAGAACCAGTGGTACCAGTTCTGGTCTGACTCTGAAGTAGAACACAATGTCCCAACCCCTCCTAGTCAAGGAGAGAGAGGGATTTTCTTATCCAGCCTTTTTAATCCAGCCAGTTCCTCAATGAATTGGATGAGATTCATCTTCAGTGGAGAGGGGAGTTTGCTTTATACTCTTATCAAGTCAGGTGTTCATGTCTCTCAGAAATACCCTCACAGATATACTTGATGATCTTTAGCCAAATATTTGAACACTTTGGGGCTCAGTCAAGTTGATACACAAGATTGTCTGTCATAGGAGACAAGTGTGTCAATCGGAATGACATTACTAGAAGGACGGGGTGAATTCTAAATGGAATATAAACAGTTGCAAAGATAAGTTAGTGAGGCAGTGAACCATTTGGTGGTGTTTAGGGTAGATCAGAGAAAAGAAATTTCAGATGGGGGAGCCACATATATTAGACTCTAGAACTGATGAGAACATGGACAAGATCAGAAGAGGCACTTCTTTCCTTGGAACCATGTGGAAACCTCACACACTCTTAGAATCCCCTTATGATGTGGCCAGAGTAGTGGCAGCTCCAAGCAGCTGCAGTTCAGGTCTCCAGAAACAAGCACTCTCCTAAGGAATGGGTTCCCTAGATTATCAAGGTAACTAAGAGAAAGGATATTAGCCACACACAGAAAATTTCATGTTTTCTTTAAATTTTAAATTTATTTATTTATTTGGTACAGGGTCTTGCTATGTAGCTCAGACTTATAGTGATCTTCCTGTCTCAGCCTCCCAGTGCTGGGATTGCAGATGTGAGCCACCACACCTGGTTTTAGGGCTGGCATGGTGCACTGGGGTTCTAGGGCCAGCATAGCATGTGGAGCTGGACATTGGACCCAGATCTTTGTGTTTGCCAGGCAGCTTCTTAGGCTGCCAAGCTATCTCCCCAGCTCAAAACTTCATGTTTTATGTACTGGATTTTGTCTTTGGCCCAAACAGAATCCTTTCTGCTGGGGAAGGGAGCCTTGAGAAAGAAGTCGTGATCCTTTCTGTACAGCAGACCTTGCATTAGAAAGAGTTAGGATGGCATCTAACCAGCCAAATGCAGTGATTCAAAGACTTTTTATGTGGGAGCTCTAACCTGGTTTTGTTAGCCCCATCGTATGCTCAACAGACCATAAGCATGCCAATAAGACAGAACTTTTAACCAAATAAAACAGAACAAAACAATAAAAAAGATTGTATTTCTATAAAAGAAAAATTCATCTTGAAAAATTCAATTTTATTTTTGTCAGGAATATTACTCAAATGTACTGCACTAAAATAACTGTTGTGGATGCAAACTAAAGCAATTTCATTTTCTTGGTTTAACTGTCTTTTATTTTATGCATTTTGTGTAGGGTCTCACTATGCAGCGTAGACTCATAGCAATTCTCCTGTTTTCAGCCTTCATAGCCCTGGGATTACAGGTGCACGCCACCGTGCCTGTACTTGGTTCCTAGCTCAGCCACCCAGGGGCGGGACCTGAGTGGCATGTGGGATCAGGGATCAAGACCTGGTCCTTGTGCTTGCCAAAGCAGGTGTCTAGTCTACTGAACTATCTCACTGGCCCTTAACTATCTTTTTTTTTTTTCTTGGAAAAAAAAATGTAATGAGATTTTACATTGATTAAAGGTAGGAAGAGAAACATGCTCTCCAGAATGAGTGTGGGCCAATTAAAAGTAGGAGAAGTTCACTACAGGGTAAGAGTGGACCGCTACAGGTTTCACTCTTGTTAGACTCATTGAAATGTCCACTTTCTGACACATGGTTTGGCAATGTAATGCACTTAGTTTCTAGGCTTAAATGTTTCACATAGAGATATCACAGTCTGGTAAACACACACATATATTATAACCCATGACCAATCACAGGAAGTAAGTTTCAGCATTTAACAGGTGTTGTAGAACATAGTTTGTCATGCTAAAATAATTTTTAAAAATATTGTTCTTCAAGGGCCTGGCATGCAAGGTAATTCTAACATTATGGTAGATCTTGCTAGGATGAAAACCCCCAAGCATCTTCATTGCTTCCGAATAGTTTGGCCTGCCAAAAATCCAGCTGTGTTGCCATAGCAACCTCATGGGCCTAGATGTGATGTCATCACCCAACAAAAGCAAAAATTCAACCAATCTATTATAAATCGTTAGTACAAATAAATACTGACTCATCTAATTACTGGCTACAGATAGCACTTTTCCAAATGCTTTACGATAAGGTGTTTTAAAAAATCTATTACATATGATCAGTCAATAATGAAATGCTGGAGTAGGGGTTGGAGGGTTAGCTCAGATGATGAAATCTGCCATCTTTTAATGTAGCAAACAACTGAAAATATATCTTAGTCAAAAATTATCTTGATGACATTTTAAAAAGCTAAGTGCAATAGTTGCTAAATAAGTCCTACGCTTGGCATCCTGGTGACAGAAGGGCTTGTAACCATTGTGTTGAAAGAACAAAACTTTAAGGGTACATCATAAAGCCACTTTATTTTTCTCTCCAACTCTCCCTTTTGCCTTTTATTTGGACTATAGAGTGCTAATTGTCTTCTACCCTTAAGTGACATTCAAACTAGTTTTCATATATCAGACAATAGAACTCCTTCATTCACTTATCATCACCAAAGAGTCATTTGGTAATTAGTTAGCTCAGGCCAGGTTAATAAAAATAACCTTGGAGATGATTTATCTCAGAGCTTCTGCTTTCACTCTGAGAAAGCAAGTAGGAGTCCACAGACTGGCGTGCGATGAGGGCTTAACTTTTTCCTTAGAGGGCAGCATCTCCTAGTCAGTTGATAGTAGAAGGAAGGGAGAGAGAAAAGTGAAAAGAATGGAAACAGTCTTATTTGGTTGTCAGTCACAAGTTAGTGCCACTGCTCTGGAAGGGCTTTGGGGATCATAACTGATTTGGACCTCGAGGGGCCTTCAGGGATTCTGGGAACACCCTCCACCACCACAGAGAGGCACCATCATCCTTGTGTCCACTTGCCCTTTTTCCCCTGCTAAGATCTCAGCCCTGAAAGTGGCCCCCCTTATGAAAACTGCAGAAGCCCAAGTTTTGTCTTCTTGTTCCTGATTCATAGAAGTCAGGGTGCCTTTGATCCGTCATGAAAGAGAATGAAGCCCTCCTGTTCTTTGGAGACAGCTGCACTTTCTATCTGTCTGATATCTCAGGAATGGTGTTTTTCACAAGATCTGGGAATATATACAGAGGAGTTCTTTAATTTCATTGAAACTTCCTCAGTAGTTTAGTAGAAAGACCAGAAGTATGGGGAGGCACCAGGGTGTAGAAATTTGCAGGGAAGTCTCACCTCTGATACTCAGCCTTCTGTGCCCAGCTCAACTTCAACCATACCCAACTTGCAATGTGAAAGGGAGTTAAGAGTAACAAAGCTATTTTTTAAAATAACTTCCTTTTCTCTGAGCTAGTATCGCTAGCAGTGCAACCACTGGCAATAAAACTGGGTATTCACTCTCACCGTCAGGGGAGCTTAGGCTGCCTTAATTGAAGTATTCCTGTTGTGGTCATCTCCAGCTTTTCATAGCATCTATTATTGCAATGCCTCTTTACTCACTGTTGGGCCTTAAAGATGTGAAATGAACTCTGAGTAAATACAGAATATGTGCATGTAAAGACAATCTTCCAGAAATGTTTAAAAAGAAAAAAGGTCCATCTTTCTATCAGTAGCATGTTTATTTAATTTGACTGATAACAATATTAAATGAGAAACCATATCTCATCAGCAGCCAGATATGTAAAGTTCCTTTTAAGGTATCCATCTATAAACAGATAGAAAAATAGATATAAAAACGCAAAGAGATTTGGTAAGATTAGACTTCAAAGTAGAGATTTCATTTGGTTCTATTGTCAAATGAGACCAAGAATTGCAACAGTTATCCTGAAAGTTTCCTTTGACATTTACTTCCTCTATTGGACAAAAGACTTCCTGTGCATCATAACGTACTCATCCACACTTGACTGAAGCCCCTAGCTAATGTTTTGTCCTCACTTGATCAGAATCCCAGGCTTAGTTTTTTAGTATGAACAGTGTAATGAGTTTGTAACGCTAACAAAGATATAGTGCTCTTTAACTTGATAACACAGGTAAACTACATCATAGGCTTTGCAAGGAAACTTAATCATAAATTTGCTGCCAAAGTCTCTCTTCAAATGTCTGATATTCCAGTAACAGTCCACCAGGAATATAAACTATTAGAACCTGTGGCTTTTCCAATTTATCTTTATATTCTGTTGCATTATACATAAGCACAGCATCTAGATGTGTTATTCTGTGCTAATCCTTACCACCTTTGTTCCATTGTTATCTACTTACCTTCCTCTTCAATTCCAAAAAATATCTTTAGGTATGATTTTTATCTGCCAACTTAAAAAAATTAACCATTATTTGTAAACTGGAAAAAAAGTTTTAGTGTGGGGTGAGAGTGTAGAGACACAAAATGCCTTGTTGTTTGAAGTTTATATGTTAGCCTTCAATGGAGAAGATATATTTTAAAAGCAGGAGAAAATAAATTGTAAAATTTTATTTATTTTTAATTTTTGGACAGTTGTGTTTCTATGACACCAATGTAAGTGTATAATGATGAAGTTACATTTTTAAAGACAAGCAATTTAGAGACTATTTCAGATTCACAAAATGTATCATTATGCTCATTTACATGGACAGAATCTTTGATAGGCAATCTTATCCTGAAAGGGCTTTTAAGATTATAATTGAACTTAAAACTTTTTGTAGGAGGTTTTATAACAGACATTTTGCATTCATAGAAGTTGGGGTGGGGCCAAGGAGTCCTATTTCCTGTCCTCCCAAATTTCACAGTCAACTGTAAAATTTTCATGTCCTTTTCCAAGACCTTGAACGTAGAGCAAGTGCCCCAAACATACAGGATTAGGTGGTGCTAAATTAGGGTGATGGAAAAGAGTCAAAGTAGTCTATCTTGTCTGATGATGCTTGTTTTCTGGCCTCCCTTGATTCAAGCTCATTAGCTTTTATTTTTTGCATAAAAGTATTATTAAACAGAAACTATAATAATGCAAATAGATTTTTACATGAAATGAAAAATCCAAATGTTGCTATTGATATTGCATATTCTAATCAAAAGAGCCAGAAGGAAGCATCCGAGAAATATCATGAATATATGTAAAAGTTTTATGAGATATATACCATTACATTTATCTCAACATGATTTAGCAATAGATCTGGTACAACCAACTTGGCAACATTTCGACACATTGCCATATCAAACTGTCTCTTTCTTGGTGAATGACTATTCAAGTCTAAAATACTAGACAGTACTGACTGGTTGTCCTCTGCTTCATCTTGCCTATTATGAATAATCTTCTTAAGCTCTTGAACGCCAACATTTGAATTCTTTCATGCAGGTACATATTGTGGTAGCTGTGGCGGTGATGCTGTCTCTCAGACTGTTGCCTTCAGCTCTTGTAGCAAATGAGGAGTGAATACCAATGTATTTAAGGACTTCACATTTTTGTTGATAGAGGATGGCATGATTTCTCTTCTGTGGCTTCTTCCTTGTTCAGACATCGCTGACCTGGAGGGAAGAATACCACACACTTCTAGGGTGAGGCACTTTGCTCAAGCTTGTTTTAGCAGTTTGTTTAAGTTCTTTGTTGATAAGCTGCTGAAAAGCAAAAATAAAGTTTCTGGAAAGTAAGAAGACAAATCACAGAAAGAAATTTCAATATTCAAACTAGACACACCTGATAAGTGGCTGTTATCTAAAATATATAAAGAATTTAAAAATTCAACAAGAAAACTAAATTAAAACATGAACCATGGCCAGGCATGGTGGAACATGCCTATGATCCCAGGACCCATGAGGCTGAGGCAGAAGGATCACTGTAAGTTTGAGGTCAGTCTGGGTTATAAAGTAAGTTCAAGGCCAGCCTTGAACCCCTTGAACCCTGTCCCAAAAAGACAAAAATAAAAATTATGGACCAAACCTTTGATGACCACCTTGTCAAAAAGATGACCACCTTGACTGTACAGATAGGAAGCTAAAGCCTCCAGAGTGGGGCTCTGCATCATTTGTCTTCAGGACCATATAAATTAAAACAAGAACTTCATGCCATATGCGTCTGTTAGAATATACAGCTGCAGAAACAGAATGTGACAACCGCAAGTGCTGGGACGGTTCTCAGGAGGAACAGAACACTCATGTATTGCTAATGAGAGGGCAAAATAGTCCAGCTACTTTCGAAGACAGTTTGGCCATCTCTTACACGAGCACAATCCTAACTTCCAATCCTTGGTATTTATCCAGAGCAGTTGAAAACTTATGTCCACATAAAAACCTACACCCAGATATTTATGGCAACTTTAGTCACAACTGCCAAAACTTAGAAGCAAGCAACACATCCTTGCAGATGACTGAATAAATACATTGTGTATATCCAAACAACAGAATAGTATTCAGGATTGAAAAGAAGTGAGCTACCAGGCCATGAAGAAGCATGGAGGCAATGTAAATGCCTGTTAGTAAGTGGAGGAAGCCAGGGTAGAAAGACTATCCACTGTATGATTACACATGCATGCCATTCTAAGACAGGCAACGTGATGGAGACAGTAGAAAACATATTGTTGTAGGCAGCTGAGTTAGAAATATTATAGTCACTCAAATAGGGCTAGACCCTCAAAGGAGCTAGTAATGAAGAGGAAATATGTTGCAAGTGTAGGAAAGAGAGGCACCTCACTCTGGGCCAGACCTCAAGACAAAAGTAAATAAAGGGCCCCACATACTTCCCTAAGGAGAGACACAAGGGATTGATGCCCTAAATAGGTGTCAATCACCTTGAGAAAGCCAGGAAGAGTCAGTAGCCCAACCCCCTACGAGAAGAGCCCCTGTTCAGTATTCATGCCTTTTTGCTATGACTAACTTCCCTGTTTGATCTTGACTTAATCAATTTTACCTGAGCAATAGTGCTTTTTGGTTAGCCATAGTTTTGTCTGACATCATGCCCACTAGCGAGTTCCCATATTTCCCACTGTAGACATTTCTCACCTGTGGATTTGCTCTATAAAAATCCCCAGGAAAGACAAGCTCCTTAGTAATCCACTCAGGTTCCCTTTCTGTCTCTCTCTCTCTGAGGCAGAACCTTTTTCTTCCCCCCTCAATAAATACATTCTACTCTTAACTTCTGTTGTTCCTAAAATTCACTCTTCAGTTTTAGAAAACATGAACTCTTCCCAGGTATCTCTCAGGCTGGGGATTTCTTTCCTCTATATCACTTTCCTTTGTTGCAGCACCAGCTGGCAGGGGTGGGGAGGGTGCCGAGGTGGGTGAGAACAGGAGAGTAGCAGGCTCAGCTTGGCAGGAAAAACAGGACAGGGTGGCAGCAGTAAATCCGGGTACCCAGCTTCACTAAAACGCTTCTGGAAACCCACACACACACACATCCTGAGCTACTGAGGCACTGTCCACACTGCACATAGCCAGAAATCTATGTAGGGTAACTTATCCAAATGCTCTGCTTTCCCAGTCACAATCTCCCATACCCTTCTGGCTATGTGAGGATTGATTGGTCCCTCCAGTGGCTACCATGAACTGAAATAAGGCCATTTTAGTTCACAAAAAGTGTGAATCTTCTCTCTTAAATGTATTGAAGTTCTTACTTTTGCATTCCAGCACGGGTGGGCTCACTGTTGGCTACTCCCATAGCAGTTAGTTAGCCTGTTCACCCTTTTAATCCACCCAAGTAAGAAACCGAAGCTAACAAAGTTCAACACAATAGCTGTCGTTAAGGAGAGCTGCAGCAACAGAGCTGGGTCTGGATCCTTCTGAGCTTCTCTGTGGGTCAGGTTGGAGGTGGGGAGGCAGGAGCAGGAGGGCCAGCAATCCACCAACCCAGACAACACATTCAGGCCTAATCAGAAAGCACAGGTGCTTTCGGGAAAACACAAAACAGACAAACCGACAAACAAACTAATCCCAGGAATTCTAAACTGTCTTTGACCATCGATTTAGAATACTTTTAGCACCAGGACCAACTGAAACAAACTCACAGACAAACTCTGACCACATTCTCAGCTTCACCGAGACCAAGTGGCTGCCACATCTGGGAGCCCGGGCCCATCAAACTGTCAGCCTGGAGGAAGAACAAATGTCTAGTCGAACCAAAAACAGATAAGGAATCCAGTTTTAACTCTTACCTAGGTCAATCAATTTTATATTCTTTATAAGTCACTTGCTAAATTTTAATGACATTATTTTATTATTTTTCTGTTGATTTTTTGAGTTAGTCATATTTTCTAAAAGTTTAATCTTGCTAGGTGAATAACTCACATACGTTCTTCCCTCTATGTAAGTTTTCTTTGCTTTGCTGTTTCCTTTGCTATGCAGAAACTTTTTAATTTGACCTGGTGTCATCTGTATAGTTGTGCTTTGTTACCTGTGCTTTTCAGGTCATATCTTGAAGTAATTCCCTTATATTTTTCTCACACTTTTATAGTACAAGAAAATTTCTTAAATATACAATTTTGATACATCTTGAGTTGATTTAATTTTTGTATATGGCTGAGTTATAGAGGTTTAGTTTCTATATAACCATATTGAAGGTTATTTCCTTCCTTCCTTCCTTCCTTCCTTCCTTCCTTCCTTCCTTCCTTCCTTCCTTC
>NDGM011209415.1:0-11102 GCA_002564305.1 Octomys mimax | reverse complement strand
TTAGCACTAGATTCTTGTTTCAGTTATACATGAATTGGATTTGTGGCTCCACCTCCTACTGGGCTGCAATCATAGTCAGAGTCATGAATCTGTCTGAGCCTCGGTTTTGATTCTGCACAATGGACATTATTATAATAATAGTCAATCATCAGAGGTGGCCTATGGGGTGGAAAAGTATTATTTGCTTTATGTGCATTATCTCCTTTAATCTGTTATACTCATTTTACAAATTGGAAATCTGTGGCTTAAAGCAGCTAAAAATTCTGCTCCAGTTTACATCTGCAAAGCACCTTGAGTCGAGGTTCTGCTGGAAACAACAAAGACCTGTAAATGATATGACAGCCAAAAACAACACTGCCCTGCCTAACAAAGAATTACCACCAGTGTAATAAGAGCCTTAGTTTATTCTGTAAGGAAGAGCATTGGGTATCCAAGGACCCAGGGCACCACGACGTGAATGCATTCTGAGACTGTCACTTTATTCTGAAGAATAGTAAAGAAGTCTGTGTGGAGCAGTCACCCAGAAATAATGCTCAAGTGGATCTAGACATTGAAAGAAAAGCAGAATTGGGCAAGCCAGAGCCACCTTTATGTAATTGAATGCACATAACCCCCAAGGCATTATGCATGCTGAATAACTTCATTCATTTGTAAAGAAGTCCTATATTTCTTTCCAATACAAGAGACAATCTGTCAATGAGATTCTGTCAACTCAAGAAGATCGTCTTCTGTTAATACCTGGATTTAGACATTCCTAGGGTCAGAGTCATTGATATCCTGTGAATGTGACAGTAACCCCCCATAGGGAGAAAGCCAAGATCAAAAGGCCTTATGCATGTTTTTTGAGGGAAGCATGATCACTTGACTTTAGTATAGTTTGATGTCCTAAAAACAAGGGGAAGGAAGGGAACACCTTTATTCTATAGTGAAAGAAAGACTGAATTGTCCAAAGTGTGGATTTAGGACAATTCATGAGGAGGAAATGCTTTCCCTGCACTGGACACTCATACACTAGTTTACTGCCCTAACTAGTCATTCGTTTATCCTTTAATTAATTCAAGAAGTATTTACTAAGAACTTCAACTGTGTAAGAATCTGTGGTAATCCAGTTCTGAGCTGTTATTACTCTGGAATTCTGTAGAAATTCCAATGAAAAGCACTGAAGGAAGTGAAAAATATCAGGATGGTTAGCTTTAATGTGCAATAATAAAGGCTAAATTAGCTATTTCTAAGTCCATGTTGAAAATTAAAACTCAAATGCAACAAACATGTTATAAAATATGGCTTTTCTGTCATAACTTCAGGAGGATGTATATCTCCTCAGGACTTGCAGGAAGTGACTTTGTCCAACACCATGAGTTTGCTACTAGTGTCTCTCATGAAGCCCTGTACTGTCAGAGGATTGTAATGTGCAAACAGTTGTTTTGAAGTAGCAGATTTCTCCAATTTAAACTCAAAATAGAGACCTTTCCCGATGAAGAATTTCCCCCTTTCCGGCTTGATTTCTATTTATAGAGGGCAAATCCAACTTTCTCATTAAGCCAATATGATGCCTTTAGCAAATCTAGGGAAAAAATAAAAACAAAACAGGATCATCATTCTACAGTCATGTAAAGTAGCAGCCATCTTTCCCCAGACATCAGTGAGGAAGGTTATCATTACTGCAATTACTGTTGGAACAGTCTCATGTCTCCTATTGTGTGTAGTCCCTGAAGGAACATTCTGAACTGAATTCAGGATGAATATCATATTTTTACATCAGAAAGCATATGCTTCAAAGTATACTTAACCTAAGTTTAAACAAACTGTTAGCAGAACAATATGTACAGTAGAAAACTGCAATGACATTTAGATGAAAATGAAACCTGGAATAGTACTAATATATATTTTCTGTGGAGTTTGTCAATCTGTAGGACAAGTGTGGAAATATCAGACACCAAACTGGTCACAGCATTATCTTGAGAGGCAGACGGGAAAGTTCAATGAGAAGCTCCAAAGAAGGGGTAGTTTTGGCCTTAAATAACCAAAAAATGTGGCTTATTCTCTTATATAAAAATGTCCAATGGTAGAAAACATAAATGTGAAGAGTCCATGAAGCTAGGGAGGAAAACTCCTAGCATTCTCTATTGTTCCTAAAGTGTGACCTTCAGTCTTGTGACCCAGCATGAATGCTACAGTGCTCATCTTCTCTTCTGAGTTTCAGGAAATGGAGTGGGGAAGTAGAAAGCATGACACCACACATGCTGGCTATCCTCTAAGGCCACCTGTCACATGCTGCCACCCAACATTTATATCTATGTCTAACTGGCCTGAGTTTACTGAGGCAGTAGATCCAACTTGGAGAAGAGTCTGGGAATGGCACAATTTTACCTAGCTAGGATTCTACTTCAACTGAGAGGCTTTAGCTCTCAGTTGGGGAAATTGATGGGTACTGAGGAGGTGCCTTAGTCACTTTCTGGTCTTGAGACCTGATACATGAGCAAATTTAAAGAGGAGAGGTTTATTTTGGCTCACATTTTCAGAAATTTCAGTCCGTGCTCTGCCAACTCCAATGGGAAACACATGGTGAAAAGGCCAAGTGGAGGAAGCTGTCTATCCAGTGGTGACCAGAAAGCAGAGAAGAAAAGAGGAACTGGGGAGGGAGATACACCTCTCCAGGGGTTATGCCAGTAATCTCCCTTTACCCAGGCCCCATCTCCCAATAGTGCTCTGAGCTGTGGGATTTATTAGTGGACAAGTCACTGACTCAGTCACTGTCTAAAAGTCCAGCTTACTACCACATGAGTTTGGGGGATGCCTAGACCTCATCCATAAAAGTACCTACCTGAAGACTTTTACCACTATCAACAAAGGTCTTCCACCTCTGTGATGTTTTAATACTTCCCAAGACAATGAATTTATATAGTATTTGTAAAACTAGAAACAATTTAAAAGTTTTAGAAAGGGGAAAAATCATCTTATGTTTTAAATGTCATTCATCTAAAACTGTTTGTGATACTTTGAAATTGTCCTTGTTTGACTCCCAGACTATAACTCTTGCATGAGGCAAGTCTGGAGCATCCCTCCTAAGTCCATTGTGTTATGATGTGGTAGGACGAGCCTCAGGGACTGGTAAGGACATTTACTTTGGGCTCAGGGTTATAAACTCTAGATCTGCACCCCACTTTAATGACCTAAATTCTATTATTCTCTGCTTTCTGAGTTTGCAAAAACTATGATCAGTATATACAGCATAAATCTATCTTCTTAATCATTTTAAGCATACAGTTCAGTAAAAGTACATACATTTATATTATTGTGCAACTTTAATTTTGAAATTTTTTCATCTTGCAAAGCTAAAACTCTATACCCATTGAACAATAAATTTTCATTCTCCTGTCCTCCAAGACCAGAAACTATTAACTCCACCTTCTGTCTCTATGAATTTTACTTTCCTATATACTCCATATAGGAGGAATCATATAGCATTTAAATTTTTTGTGATTGGCTTATTTCATTTAGCATAATTCAGTACAGCAAGAATTTCCTATCTTTTAAGATTAAATAATACCCTATTAATACATCACAGTTATTATATTAGAACTGTTTGTCCAAGTCTTTGCTCATTTTTTTTCATTATTATCAGGTTGTCTTTATGTTGTTGGGTTATAGGTGTTCTTTACATATTCTAGATATTAACCTCCTAAGAAATACATATTTTCCCATCCTGTGGCTGACTTTCTGTACACCATTGGTTTGTCCTTTGATACACTCTGTTTTGTGTTTTGTTTGCTGTGATGACTGACTCCATTCTGAATCCATAGTTTCTAGAAATTTTTCATTCTTGTGAAGATAAGCCATCTTCTTTGCTTCATATTGATTCTGACTCCAATTTTTGCAACAATGAGTTAAAACTTTCATGCCCCTATTTCCTGTCTGGTTCCACTCTTGTATCCCTACCCTTATTCCCTTGCAAAGGCTCAAGACTTCTTTGGAACTTACTTTGTCCTTAAAATCTGTAAAAAGATGCAGACAAAATACTTGTGATCTTCTGTGGGTTGAAATTATAACATAAAGTAGACTTTCACTGTCTAAAAAACAAAAATTAGAAAAATAAAATTGCATTGAGGGCCAGGGAGATAGCTCAGCAATCTAAGTACCTGTCTGGCAAGCACAAGGATCTGGTTCAATCTTGCCAGCCTTGCTCGGAGCCAGTCACCAAAACTGTGCATGATGGTGCACACCTGTAACCCCAGTGCTGGGAAGCCTGAGGCAGGAAGATCACTATGAGTCTGAGCTGCGTAGTGAGACCCTGTACCAAATAAATAAATAAATGAGTCAATGAAAGATTTTTTAAAAATTGCAATTCAGATCTACAGAATCTAGAAGAATGAATCACATCAAAACTGTTGGTTATTGAGTTTTGCTACATACAAATACTTAGAAGGGTCTGAGATTTAATCTACTCACAACTTAATAATTAGGTTGCTACAGTTTTATGAATGTTGAAAGTTACATAAGACTCTTGTGTCAGAGACAAAGGGCCTTGCTACTCACAGCACTACCAGCAGGCATGCTTTCAGTTTTCAGTGTCACAAGTTAGAGCAAAGAAAGTCAGGTAATAGTTATACAAACAATGGATTGCACTATAAGAGAACTGTAAGCTGAAGCACCTCCCACCTATACCTACAGGGAGTGAGGGTAATAGAGTGCCTGTTTTGTTCTGGAAAGAGACATCATCTCTAGCTTCTCAGGCATGTGTGGTAAAAATATCTTGCAAAGATCATACACGTCAAACAGTACTTAGTGTCACACTTGAAAAAATGCAACAAGACAGAGTCATGAACTGTCTCCCACAAATGATTGGCTCCCCTTTTTTTTGTCCTTCAAGACTTCCTTGCATATTGTTGTTTTCTTAGTGGTTATTCATAGTACAAGATTCATACATAATATCCTGTTAACAAACGCTATTAGTACAAATATTTCTATTCATTGAATTAAGAGAAAGTAGCTGTATTTTTATTGTATTTTAAATATACAGATACAAAATGGTAAAAAAAAATAAAAAAAAAATAAAGACATTAATGCTATAAAAAAAAAAAAGACTTCCTTGCTATCAAACCAAAGGAACACATATTTCCCAATAAATACACAGGTGTCCTTAAAACTGTAGGAAGTTAAATCAATTTTCTGTAAAGATATTTTTATGAAGATATTTTATATATTTAAAGATGCATAAGTTTCAAATTCTGAATTTCACTATGTTATCATGTATTCATTTACTGGGCATATACAAATAGCCAAAATTTAGTCTAAGACAACCATGGACAAAAGCAGCATACAGAAAATTGTTCAATGTATATTTCTGTATCTGTATAGAATTCAAATACCTGGATTTACGCCCCATTTTGTTACACAGCAGCAGCTGCCCAATGTATTCAGTAACAAGCATTATTTTAGCACCTAATTCATCCCTCACACTGTGCTAGTCACTCTTCATTTAAAGAAAACTAACCCTTTTCACCTTCAAGGAGCACTCCACAGCATCCCAAATGCTTGTGTATTTTCTCCCCATTTTCTTCCTTCCATCAATCCATGCAGACAGATTCAGTCTACAGAAAGGAGAAGCTCTGTTTATTCATGTGCCAGCAGTTGGTAAGCAAAGGGGAGCTTCTTGACTTGGACTGCATTTGATCAACGTCATTCTATGAATTACCTTATTTTAGAGCTAAACTACCCAATAGATTAATGAGCAGCACCCAAAATAGTAGAGGCTAAAATTTAAATTTGACCATTTAAATTTTGTTTGAATAACTTAGTACAATTGTCTTACATGTTTTATATGTTCTTTGCCCCACTAGTCTGATATATATATATATATATATATATATATATATATTTACTAAAAATACTTCATAAATTCTCATAAGATAAATTAATTAATCTAAAGCTAGAAAAGTAAACAGAAGTAGGGTGTAGGGGGAATAATTGACATGTGCTATGTGTATGCACCAATTCTCTACAGTAAAAGGAATCATTATGTAGACAAATAGTAATAAAAGTCAAAAAAGAGGAAAACCTCTTGGAATAAATATAAAAAATGTGAAAAAATAAGCCTTTCAAAACCTGTTTTTCTATCACATTAACCACATTTCATGGGCTTAATATCCACACACAGCTAATGACTAGCGTATTGGACAGCGCGGACTCAAAATATTTCCATTGCCGCAGTGTGTTTGATTTATAGGAATTGTTTTAGAATGTGGCTTTGCTTGTTAAGGGCTGGTGTTTGGTTATGAACTAGATATAACACAAAGTTGGTGCTCAGCATGCCAGACCGAAGATCAAAGAAGATAAAATACAGACCTAGATAATAGATGATAGATAAATAGGTGAAACCTGAAGACACGGATACAAATATAGATAGTTATTCTACATAAGTACCCAAGGTCTCACATTCATTTCAAAGAGGAAAAGGATCAGCCAGGAAATATTAGCAGAATCAATCTCCTGTACTTTGTGTCTGAGTAGGTGATAGCTTCAGTAATTGTTTGTGGCTTTTCCCCTGTGGTTGAAATTTTCCTGACAGCAGTATTCTCCATGGTGATTTTGTTGGAGAGTATAAATCTGTAATTACCACATTAGCTCGCAGAAGAATTAGACAGGGTATGTGCTTTGTAAATGTCATTTGATATTTGCATGTGGCATTTAAATTCCTCCCAGTGTTAATGCACCACAGAGACCTTGTATTGTTTCTAAATTGTTTCTTTTGTTAATTTTGATGCTGCTTGCAGCAGGCATTTTAAAAGTTAGTGGAAAAGTTAGATTTTCTTGTCCTTTATAATCATTGACACTTGGTGAGCTTAATCAAAAATAAAAATCTAAGAGCTATGTGAGAATTTCATCTCCAATGGACTACTTCATTAAACTAATACAGGAGAAAATAACCTTACTTTCAGAGTTCAAGGAGGAGGAAGAAATAAGACAATTACAGAGAGGTTAAGTGAACTGTATTACAAGTTGATTTAATGTCATAATGAATATATGTCCTTGTGAAATCTATTTTTTTACAGTTAACCTTTTAGAGATTGTACTAGTGACATGACTAGCCTGACTAATTCCCCTGACTTAGAAGTGAAAGCACGCATGGGTCATATAATGCTACTTGCATGTGGAAGCTTTTTCAATTTGCCTGCCATCCACTTTGGCAGTTGGAATCATTTCTGTGTAGTTTCCATGACAGATATTTCATAATTTTCATCCTTGGCAGAGGTATTTCTTTATGCAAATGGAAAAGTTTACTCATCTTGCAAACCTTACTTCACTTTGTATTTTAAATTATGTGGATATTCTGGGTTCATTTGCTATTGTTGTATAGGCAGGCTTTCCCAGACAGTGACCCTTTGTCCACCACTGGACTTCTCGTCTTTGCAGAACCCTATTGGGGCTTTTAGAGAGGATGACATACTTCAGCGCATATAATTCTACTCATGTGTGCATGTAACTAACAATCCAATGTAATGGGACAAGAATCATTGAAACTGTCTAACTTGCCTGAAATTTCTTTATAGTTTGCAATGGTTTTTAAACTGCAGTTTAAAAAAAATACTAAGAATTTGGTTAAGCAGGAATATTTTTATTTCCTTATATTTTCCCCACACTGAACATTCACAAAGATATGGTGAGAGCCTGGCAGATACACTTTATTGACAAATCTAATATCACATATTACATATTATTTTATAATTTTAAATTGTACATTATATCATGCATAGTTTCCCTGCCCTATAGCTTGAGAAAGTATACGTTGTTCTAGAACATTATCTGTAATAGTCCAAAACTTACTAATACCACAATTTGCTAAATCATCCATCATTAAATATTTTGGTTAGCTCTGACTTAAAGACTTTTTCATGAATAATCTTTTGAATTTTTCATTCTTGCATCTATTTACTTTTATATTAGTGTGGAAGTTTCTGAAAGTTATTAGCAATAGCCAAATTTTAATATTCTTTCCTTGCATAATAAGATATCTTTATTTTCCTAAAACAATAATTAAGGGCTGGGAGATGGCTCAGTGGAATAAGCACTTCTCTGGCAAGTGCAAGGGCTTGAGTTGAATCCCTGGTTCTGCCAAAAACATAAATAAATAAATAAATAAATAAATAAAACAACAATCAGTAAATGATTAGATTTAAACCTTGTGAAATCATTCATTTTCTCAGCATACAACTGTTCAACTTTGACCTACCTGCAAATACCTACTACTAGGTATTTCACTACCAACAAGGCATAATTAGTTCAATGTCTTCCTTTCCAAAGTTATTTGAATTTTGACAGGAACCACAATCTTACACAAACAAGATGATACTCTAATGGAAGAAATATAGTATCAACCAGAAGTATGAAAAAATCCCTAAAATTAGGGGCCAGGGAGACGGTTCAGTGGAATAAGTGCTTGCCTGGCAAGCACAAGGTTCTGAGGTCAATCCTTGGTACCACACACAAAAACACACACACAAAAAAAAAAAAAACTGTGAAAAATCCTTAAAATCGAATGATATCTTCTATTGTGTGTCCTTGTTATAGATTTGGGGCTGATAATTTACCAGCTGGTTCCTGTCAGTTAACTTGAAAATGTATTGCTCTATCTCGAGTCCCTCATACGAGCAAAAGTGGCACAGCAGGGAGTGAGCAACTTCAGGCAGAGATCACCTCTGGCTGCAGGGCTGAGATGCTGAGCATAGGGCCAAACATACGGAAGACACATGACAAACACACCCTTTTTAATTGATTGACTAGGCTAACACAGATTCAGGCTGTGGTCTAGATGGCTGACTTTATTTTAATTCACAATTCCTATCATTGCATTAAAGATAATTTTCAGGAGAGGCCTTTCGGCAGTGTTCATGGCTTCTGCACTTACAGGTGAAAGAATGGACCTATGAAATCAGGAAAATTTGTTCTGAGTCAAAAGGAGGGAAATTGGAAATGGTACTATACAGAAAATATTTTATCCCCATTATGCCAAAAAAATTTAACAAAAAAATCTGCCAATAATAAGGAAGAAAAACAGTTACTTGAGTGGGTGATCAGCAATAATAAAATATTCTTGGTAGAATAAAACCAGAAGAATGAACAGTGAACTCTGCCTTAGAAGTCATGGGAAACTTCACTTAGTGATTGTTGCTTGAGGAGGGTCTTGATGGAAGAATAGTAGTTTGTTAGGTTTACGAGAAGAAATATAAAACATGTTTTGCAATAAGAAAAGAATATTAGTTCAATAAACTCTAAAGCATTAAGTTCATTCAGTGCAAACCATTGGGCACAGAATACCAAAAAAAAAAATAAAATAAAATAAATAAATACAAGTAAATAAAAATAAAGGGGCCAGGGAGATGGCTCAGTGGAATAAACTCTTCCCTGGCAAGCGCAAGGGCCTGAGTTCAATCGCTGGTTCCACCAAAAAATAAATAAATAAATAAAATTAAAAACTCATCAAAGAGTAGAGAATTTTCTTAAAGGTTACTTTGATGTTGAAAAATATCAGGGCCAGCCAGATAGCTCAGCAGAATAAAGCGCCTGCTTAGGCAGAGTGCAGAGGCTGGGGTAGATCCCCGATGTGCAGTGTCGGCCCCACCCCCGGGCACATGCTGAGATGTTGATTGAGACCAGGCATGGTGGCATGCACCTGTAATCCCAAGGTTTAAGAGGCTGAAAACAGGAGAATCACTATGAGTCTGATCTGTGTAGTGAGACCCTGTAGACCCTGCAGACCCTGTACCAAATACACAAGAAAGACAGACAGACAGACAGACAGACAGACAGACAGACAGAAAAGAAAAGAAAAGAAGGATCTTCCTGTCCTTTTTAATTGATGTGTTCCTTCAGTTAAGAAACTTAGGACAGAATTTTTTTTTTAAAAATGTATTTGGTTGTTGCAGGGTCTCATTACACAGCTCGGACTCATAGTGATCCTCCTGCTTTTAGCCTTCCCAGCACTGGGATTATAGGCATGCACCACTAGGCCTGGATTCTGGCCAGCTCATCCCTCCCTGGGGGCGGGGCTGGCTCAGCATGTGGTGCCGGGGATGGACCCAGGTCCCTGTGCTTGCCTAAGCTTGCCTAAACAGGCACTTTAGTCCACTGAGCTATTTCACCAGCCCAGGAAAGAAATTTAAAAAAAAATCTTTTTAATTTTAACCAGGCCCCAACCCAAAGTATGATTCTAGAAGGAATATATATATGTTCCTCTTTCATTAGGCCCTAGGCTATGGCAAATAGGAATGCTATAGGTCTGGAAGAAGGATCTTATTCTAGAAATAGACATCCTGTGTCCTTCAGTCTGAAACCCAATAAATAATTGAGCAAATGTATTATATACTGACATCTTTATTTAAGTACAATGGGCACAGCTGCTGTTGTGGCCCCTCTGGTCTGTCAGGCTTACTAGTATCTAACTACTTGTCTTACAACATCTGTAAATCATCCAAATTAGAGATGACATCAGCAGTCAGGTACCTGAGTCTGGAGTGTTTTAGTGGTAAGATTTGCATTGATATGGACACAGAGAGTGCACTGTGCATTAACTGAGGGATAAATAGAGCACAGCTTGAATGTCAGCCTACAAAATCACACCTCTGTGATCTGGGGGAAGTTACTTTTCTCTGAGCCTCAGTTTCCTGCTTTGGAAATGGGAACCAATGAGATCAGAAGTCAGAGACAGCTTTGTAAAATATTATAGGCCAATGTAATTTTTAAAATTTTAATCTATTTATTTATATATTTGATACAGGGTCTCGCTACACAGTTTAGACTCATAATGATCCTTTTGTCTCAGGTTCCTTAGTGCTGGGATTACAGGCGTGTGCCACCACTCCTGATTTCAGTAGCCTGCTCAGTGTGGGGCAGGCACAGCAAGTGGTACTGAGGATCAAATGCTTGTCTCTCTTATGATTGCCAGGCAGGTGATTAGACCACCCAGTGATGTTGTTGGCCCTGGGAAGTGCAGTTGTAATTTTAATTATTATCATGAGATTTTTTGTTTTGTTTTGTTTTTTCAGAACTGGGGATTGAACTCAGGCCCTTATGCTTGCCAGGGAAGTGCTTATTCCACTGAGCCA
>NDGM011209396.1:281-12285 GCA_002564305.1 Octomys mimax | reverse complement strand
TGCAGAGTGTTAATTATTGAATCTGTCCTAGCGATTTGATTGGAAACTGTCTAATTGCTATTTATCAATAAAATTCTGGAAAAAATAATGTAATAAAATAATAAAATAAAAAAAATTAAAAAAAAGAACTAAGGAAAAAAAAAGAAAAAGAAAAGTAGCATAATGAAATATGCGACGATCTTTCAGTTTCTATTGCATGGGAGAATAAGCTGATATGTTTCCAAGAATGGATACCAAGATGTAAGAGAAGATAATATTTCCAGATAAGATATGGGTCAATCAATTAAGTCTGAAGTAACACCAAACTTGGTTTTAGGTATTTTGTTTTATTTGTTTGCATTTTGTGCAGGGACTCACTACGCAGCTTGGATCAGTAGTGATCCTCTTGTTTTCAGCCTCTGCAGAGCTGGAATTACATGTGTGCTGCCATGCCAAGACTGGGGCTGCAGCTCAGAGCACCCTGGGGGCGGGGGCAGCAGGTCACATGGTGCTGGGGACTGAAAGCCGGCCCCTACACCTGCCTAAGCAGGTGTTTGGTCTGCTGAGCTGTCCTGTTAGCCTTCTCAAACATGGTTTTGATGGACATGCACCCATATGAAAGTATGCTATGTCAGTATGGCAGTAAAGCAGCATCGTGGGGACGCTAACACAAAGATGTGCAGCTCTTGGATTGACATTTCAGTCCTGCTTAACCTGAAACATCTCTATTTTTTTTTTTTTTTCCTAGTGCCAAGTCTTACCCCTATCAACTCCTGGTAAGACACTATAAGGCCATACAAGTTCCACCCACATCCCAGCCAGATAAATTCTTTATCTCCTTTCTTATTCTCTGAGGGTCCTTTCTTCTCTACAATAGTCCTGCCATGCCAAACAATGACGGATATCTTTGCTTCTCTCCCACTTCACTTTTGTGACAGAGGAAGGAAACTTACATTCTTTTATGTTTCATTCTTTGTTCAGAATATATTTATATTAATAACTTTTCATAATCTAGATGTTTTGTTTATACTACAAAAATTCTTATTTAACTGAATATCTTGAATTGTATTTGCTAAATCTGACAACCTTACACGGGTAAACGAAAAAACTTCATAGTACACTTCCCATGATCAGGTCTTCTTCAGGGAGCTTTTTTTCATTTTCAATCCTCTAATGGTCATCTTTTGAAGAATACCAGGTTTACATCTTCTAAATTGCAAGAGACTGGGGCAACATACTGATAGGGCATCTATTTTACATTTCAATGATAAGATCTATATGTGTGCAGCACAGTTTGAAATTTCTAATGATGACATAATAAAGTATCAGAATTGTGTAACTATGAAACATTAAATAAAATATTCCCCCAAATGTTCTCCAAAGTTTCCAAGCTTTTTTATTTTCTTTGTTAGTGCTTCAGTGCTTCAAACAACCTGGCTCCTTATCACATTGTTTTGTTTTACTTTTAAATAAAGAAAATTCATTTGATCAATTGCTATCATAAATTTTATAATTTTAACTGACTATATATTTTAGGACACTCTTCGCAGTACTCGTTGAGCTCCATGAAGTTTATATTTGTAGTCACATGGAAAAATTATGAAATCTCATGGATTAATTCCAATTTACCACTTCCAGTGTAACATATGGTGAGAATAAAGACACTAAGGCCTCTTTCTACTTATGGGGAGCCACGGGATCCTAAGCCCAGTTGCAGTGCTGGTTAGCTGCAACAAATGCTTCAACCTGGGATTTATTAATTGGTGAAGAAGGAAGTGGCTTGAAGATTAATGACTGTGAGAATGCTAGAAAATAGGTGAGTGCTGCAAACTGGGCAGGTAGGAGGCTTGAAATCACCTCTACAATATGCAGAAAGAAGGTTATGTAGAAAGAGTAATTTGTACATCACAATTGATGTAGTATCTATTGTTTTCAGGCTGGTGCTTCAGTTGTAATGAGTAATCTTTTGTGCCCTGGGATGTCATAGCCTCCTATCTAGAATTTAATCCCAGACAATGGTGTGGAGTATGGCTCTCCAACTTGCCTCCCTGGATCCCACAGTGGAGCTACAATGGATCCAGAGAAATGCTGCCCTATGGACTTAACTTCAAAGACCTCATAAGCACCTCAGCCAGACTGATACATATTGATTAAAGCCAATTGAAGGGATAAAGAAAAGTCCTAGCCAGCTCTGTACCTATAAATACATGGAAATAAGGTCAGGCTCAGCCAAAATGGAGACAACTGTTGCTCCCTGAAAGACCCAAGTGGTCCT
Organism: Octomys mimax; assembly: GCA_002564305.1. Classification (NCBI taxonomy): domain Eukaryota; kingdom Metazoa; phylum Chordata; class Mammalia; order Rodentia; family Octodontidae; genus Octomys; species Octomys mimax. The sequence continues at coordinate 10,031 of NDGM011209396.1, read as the reverse complement.
CCACATATGTGATTTCACAGTACATCTATCATGCTGCCCAGTTCCTGGTGTCTGACTATCAGCCAATGAGTCAATAATGGGTACTCCACTGCCTTCCAACAGATATTGCCAGCCATTATTATTACAGTATTTTTTAAAAATTATACTATTACATTCTTGTTCACAAATTTCCCTCAGTAATTACAAATATTTTAAAAATAAAACTGGATATAAATACCCCTCAGAAGGGCTGACCAAATAGCTCAGTAGATTAAAGTGCCTGCAAGCAGGCACAGGGCCTGGGGGTTCAGTCCCCAGGGCTGCTGGGTTGGCCCTGCCCCTGCAGTGTGCTGAGACAGCAACTGAGACGGCATGGGGCATGTGCCTGTACTCTCAGCTCTTGGGATGCTGTAAACAGGCTGATCACTATACATACATACTAGTAGTGAGACCCGAACACCCTGTAGACCCTTCCCTAAAATACAAAAAATGAAAAAAACATAAAACAAAGAACCAACCAAAACAAAACAAAACAAAACAAAAATATCTCCCAGAAGAGAAACAATAAATGCTTTTGTAAATTTGATCCACAGATTCTTTCCTCAAGTAATATGTGACAAATCAATATACAGCATAATTTGTGACACTCAGACCAACGAGTTTTATAGTACTGCTTTCTCTTCTAGGGATCCAAAAAGCAGAGAAAAAAATAAGAGTAACGTTTGGCCTTTTGTGGTTTTCAAATACTCAGAAGTTTTACATTCAGTTTTAAGATCTTTTGATATCATTATATTTTCAGGTGAATGACCATAGAAATTCCATGTAAAGTAAAAATTGAGACTAAATATAATTTATGAAGCCAAACTCTGAAGGTATTTTATTAAAAATCATATATTTTTTAATTCTGATGATTAGCATATCTACAATGACTCATTCTCATACAGATTTCTAGTACTGCACTGTGTTCTTGGCTCTGTCTTTTAGGTCTGTTGTAGTGAAGCCGGAAGTGTCTCATTTGTCCTTCTTGGAAGAGAGTTGTCATATGCAAAAACAGAAATTTACAGTAAGCAGGAGGGTGGATACAGTGTGCTGTGCAGCGGATCACATGAGCATATGAATCAGACCAGATAAAATTAAGGCATTATTTTTACATACATTAATTTACTTTTAGTTGAGTTACTTTTTGGTTGTTGAGGACTTGAATATTGAGGTTGAGCTGCACAAAAAGAATATTTATTAACATTTACATAAATTCAAATTATGCTGTATTATACACAATTTATTATTTATAATAACATAATTCATATATCATTTCAAAAAGCACCATTAGCACACTTCAAAGAGCTTCTAAAATAATGAACCAAACTTTTAAAGTTTAGATATTTTTAAAAGTAACTGAGCCATTGTTTGTTTATATTGCAGTATGTATGGGTAAAGAGAAATCCACTTTGAATGGTCCAAGGCAGTGTTTAGCACCCTGGTGTGATGGATATTTCAGGATGGATGTTTATGCAGTGCAAGGCTATTCTGACCATTATGGCTTGCAAGAAATCTTCCTGGTTTCTACCCTGTAGCTGCCAGTAGAAATATTCCATAACTTTCTGCGAATTGTATAGATTCACATTTTATAGATTCTGACAACATTACCTAACACGTATCTGGTAGTTTGGGTGTAATTCAGAGTAGTTCACTGTCTTGTATTCTACTTCACATTTATAATTTTCTTAGTCCTTGGGAACATGGTTCTATTAACTAGTACCATATTTTTACTTTTCCTAGAATGTTGTGTATCTTAAGTCTCACAGTAAGTTGTCTTTTCAGATTGATTTCTTTCATTTAGGAGTAGGAATTTAAGTTTCCTCAAAGGGACTGAGGGATCATGAATACTTTGTCATTCAAAATAATGTCTTTCTAGCACCTACTATGTATCAACATCCATTTTTATATTACTCCTCTTTTCTTGTATATTGTTTACTTTATCCTATATAGTCTTTAAGATGTTAACTATATTTGCATTAAGCTGCCATTGGTAATTCCAACATTCCTGCATTATTCTGTAAGTTCAAATTTTTTCATGTAGTCTGCTTTGTAGGATTTTTGATAGTCAAATATATTTTATAAAAGGAAATTCAATAAATGTGTTTTTAGAATATGGTAGTAAGTTGTGGAAGGATAAGATGACTTTATGGTCTATAAGGATGCTTGGTGTGGTCCCAAGGGAAAAAAAGCAAGAAGATTTAATAAGTAAAGAAAAGAGACAAAAGTTGAGGTCCAGAGGAGGCCTCTTCATGGGCAAGAGGACTGAACAACAGTATGAACATTTATTCATACTCTTGTAAATTCAGTATCACAACACACAAGGTTGCCTAGTGATTAATTACTGAAATTGTCCAGGCAGGGTGCTTTTCTCAAGACTGAAGTAACTTGATCCCATTAAACAGTCTGACCTTGTCATGCCTCCATACATATGATCAACTTCCAGCTTCAGCTACTTCCAATAATAGTCTTCAAACATATTGTAAACCTGTGCTGCTGAAGTGTGAGATTCTCAGGTGTTCCCTGAGCCTCCAAGAGGCTCACCCTGATCTCCATCCAAGGACAAGATGACTGGGGTGGAGCAGTTCCCTTACTTCAGGACAGGTAGGCTCTGAATAAAACCTATAGTTTAGACTGAGGTAAGATCGTTGCCTCTGGAAACAGGCAATGCTAGGAAGAACAGAATGCCTGGAGAGTTATAGAATGCTTTCCCCCTCACTCCCTTCAAAATGAAGTCAGGGGCTGCTCTATCACAGCTACTGACTGAAAATCTCAAAATTGTGCAGACTCCCTAAGAATGAATCTGCACAGGGTTTTAAGCCTTAGAACTTTTCTTCACTAAGCCCCCTGCAAGGTGTAAATTACAGTTTGTGGTTTCACAGCCTGTCACTCTTTCAAGCAAGGGTTTTGCTCATGAGTTTCTGCTTTGGTAATTTGTAATTGCATTATGGTAAATTGTAATTATCTGTTGGTTTCTCCAATTATTATGGAGAAATTTGCTATATTATCTCACTTTTCTTGACAGATGAAGGAAGAGTTGATGTTTTTGTTTTTGTTTTTTTTTAATTTGCCAGCTTTTTATGTTAGGGAACAAGATTTCTAAACTTTGCATGCTGGATAGGAAAATGAGGAGTTAGGGTTCTAATAGCTTTTAAATGTTCATATATTTGTTTTATAATACAAACATTCTTTTTTTCATGAAGTTAGCTGTAGGAGAGATTAAGCTAAATCATTATGATTTCTGCATTTTTATTTATTCATAACCTGTAAATATATTTCTCTTCAGTGCTGCATGGAAAGCTATTTATTTTCCTGTAGTGGAAAGAATTACATTTTATTTACTAACATTCTAAAAATGTTAAATTACTATAATTTACAAATAGTAGTTAATTTTCTTTTCATGCTGTGTAGGAAATATATGTCATTAAAGCACTTTAATAAATTAAATGCTAAAGGATTAAGAGTATTGATCGGCATGAGATCTACTTATTACTATTTTAAAGAATAGTTATAGAATGGCACTATGTTTTAGAAGTTCAATTATAATAATGTGACTGAATTAAAGTAAAATTGCGAAAATATGGTATCACATGTTTCAGTATGGATATAAAATTATTTCTAAATATTTATACTAAGTAAAATGACTAAAATGATCTAAATATTTCAATAAAAATGTGAATATATAATTTGGGTAAACACTTGCCTGCTTATTCTCATTTCTTTTGAAATTAACACACAGCATTATAATTTACTTGAAAATATTCACATGTATTTACAGGCTGTTATCAACTGCTTTTCTCAAATTAAAAAAAAATCAAAACAAAGCACACAGTATATTTTGCTTTTAAAGCTCTTTCAGCACTTAAATTACTTATTTTGTTTAACTTGGAAATTTTCAAAGTTGGTATTCCATGTTTTCTAAATTTTAAGAATTGTTCAAAAGCCAATGAACATATGAAAAATTTTAAATTTTATGTGTAATTAACATATAATAGCTATGCATATTTTGAGGTATAGCATGAAAACTACTATAATGGATAAATTGTCATTTTGGCATTTTTATCTCCTTTATCTGCTGCTAAAGTCCCTGCAGATGGGGGCTGGGGACCAGAACCACCCAGCTAATACATGATCAAAACATTTTGCGAGATGGACACAGCTAGTTCATTTCCATGGGCTGCAGCAGGAAGAATCTAAGCACAGCAGCTGGACCAAAACCAAGCACATCGGGACGAATGTGCAAACTTTGGAGATCTGTACATGGTAAGCTGAGATACTTTTCTAGACCCAGATCTATAAGAGAATCCTACCTCTTTGTGTCTTGACTGAGACAGGGGGCAAAATGTAACTGGGGAGAACTAGTCTGCTTGGAAGATCCCAGGCACATCAAGGGGAGGTGATCATACAAACCTTATGTGAACTAATTAAATAGAAATTCCCAATTTAATAGCTTAGCTATAGAGACATAATGCTTGCTCCTACTGTCTAAATACAAACCCATTAGTTGCAAAAGTTTGTCAACTGCTAAATATCGCTACCCATCATTAGTATTACTAATTGTAGTTCTGTAGATATAAAACTATTACTGCCTTAACCATATAATCTCTCTTGGGTAAGAATTGTGGTAGGTGCTAAGGCTGTAACTGTACCAAATCTCTATACTAGAGGTCAGAAGACAGTGCTATACAAAATGACAAAAGAGAAGGAGCAAAGTGCAATCTTAGGCCCAGAGCCCACCCAAAACAAATGCAGGAGACACTAGCACAGAAGAAACTGGGAATCACATAGCTGAAATGTCTGAATTAATACCATCTAAAGTAAAGAAACAACTACAGTAAGGTATAGAGAAAATCAGATCGAAATAACCTCTGATATAAAAAATAAATATCGAATTGATAGTGTCTGAAATAAAGAAACAACTGAAAAAAGGTATAGAGAAAATCAGATCAGAAATAATCTCTGAAGTAAAAAAGGAAATGATATCTATAATGAAAGAATTAAACTGCTTCTAAAGAAGACACTGAAAAAAATTAAATAATAGAAAAGCAATGGAATCCTTGAATGAGCAATATAGGAAAGAAATAGATTTCATGAAGCAGAATGAAAGAGATACAGAAGAACTTAAAATATTAACCATAAGCTTGTAAAACCATTTAAATGAAAGTGAAGATAGAGTTTCAGATCTTGAAGACACCATTGTAACTAGTGAAAAGGTAAGAAAAGATGTCTTAACAACAACTAGAATGCAGGAAAAATAACTCAAAATCTGCAAGATGATGCAAAGATGAATGATGTGACTATGAACGATGTGAGACTAATAGTCATCAATGAGAAACAAGTCAATACAAATGATATAAAAGGAATTTGGATGGAAGTAATAGCAGAAAATTTCCCAAATATTGGGAAACAAGCTGACATTGAGGTAAACAAAGCATGTAGAACTCCAAATCACATCAAACCAATTAAAAAAAAAACAAATAATAGTCAAGATCCCAGAAATCCAGGACAAGAATAATATACTAAAAGCTGCTAAAGAAAAGAAACAGATCACATTTAGAGGAAAACTTATCAGAATTACTGCAGATGTCTCTTCACCAACCATGAAGTCAAGAAGAGCATGGAGCAGAGTACTTAAAGTCCTCTATGAAAACAAATTCCAGCTAAGACTACTCTACACTCAAAACTGACATTTTATGAAGAAGTGAAATCCTTCCATTACAAAGAACAACTAAAGAATTCCATGATGATAAAACCAAGCCTACACAGACCTCTAAAAGATGTTCTAGAGAGGAACCAAAATGATCAGAACTACATGAGCGAGAACAGAAAGAACCCACCAAATAGGGCAAACAATTAAACACAGAAAAAGGGGGCAAACAACAGCAAGTAAATAATATGTCAATTATGAGTCAATATATCTCTAATTAGAACCAACAATGTAAATTGACTTAATTCACCAATTAAAAGAAATAGATTGGCACATGGGGTTAGGAAGCAAAGTCCAACAATATGCTGTATACAAGAAACACATTTAACTCATAAGGAAATTCATATGTTGAAAGTCAAAGGATCAAAAGTAATACTACATGCACCAGCACCTCAGAAAAAGCAGCGGTAGCAATCTGTTCGCAGATAGTCTGAACTTCAAACCAAGAATGATAAACTGTAATAAATAAGACCATTACATACTGGTAAGGGGAAAAATTCAAGAGGAAGATGTAAGACTCATAAATATGTATGCAGCAAACATGGTAGCACCAAACTATATAAGACAAATCTTAATCAAAATGAAAAACATAATATCCAATACCTCAATCTTCATAGGAGACCTTACAAGCCCTTTTCACAAAAAATAGGTGAAGCAGACAAAAAATTACCAAAGAAGTAGCAGAACTGAAACAGAATTTGGAACAAATGGATATAATGGACAGATACAGAGTGTCCCACACAATAAAAACTGAATTCATATGTTTTTCAGCTGCACATGGGACATTTTCTAAAGTAGAACACATACTAGTCCATAGATCATGTTTAAGTATATTCAAGAAAACAGAAATCATCCCATGTGTATTATCTGACCACAGTGTATAGAAACTGGAAATAAATGACAAAAGAAACCAGAAAAACCCCATGAGTACATGGAAATAAAAAAACACTCTTCTCATCAATCAAAGGGTCACAGATTAAATTAAAGAAGAAATTAAACAATACATACAATTCAATGAAAATTCAAGCACAGGTTACGGGAATTTATGGGATAAAATGAAAGCAGTTCTTAGAGGGAAACTACACATTAAGAAACCAGAAATGGAACGAAAAAAAGGCTTATTGCTGCACTTCAAACTTCTAGAAAAGGAAAAACAAGCTGAACACAAAGCCAAAAGTTGGGAGGAAATTATAAAGATTAGGGCAGAAATTAATTCAATCAAGATAAAGAAAACAATTCAAATAATTAACAAATCACAAAGCTGTTTTTTTGAGAGATTAAATAACATTGTTAAGCCCCTACCTGACCTCAACAAAATGAGTAAAGAAAAAACTCAAATACAAGCAATAAGGAGTGAAAAGGGTGAAATTACCATAGACCCAGTGAAAATACACAAGATGTTCAATAGCTACATTGAGAATCTTTACTCTCACAGAATAGAAGACACTGAAGAAATGAACATATTCCTAGAAAGATACAAATTGCCAAAACTTAACCAAGAAAATGTAAAGACTCTCAGTTACCCAATAATAGTCAATGAAATACAAAATGTAATAAAAATAAATACTAACAAAGAAAAGTACAGGTCCTGATGCATTCACACCTGAATTCTTCATGAAATTTACATAAGATATAATCCTAATACTCCTCAAACACTTCACTGAAATTGTAAAGGAAGAAGTCCTCCCAAAATCTTTCTGGAGGAAAGTATACTGATAACAAAACTAGGGTAAGATGTAATTTAAAAAGAGAACTACAGGCCAATCTCTCTCATTAACATAGATGCAAAAATCCTCAATAAAATCCTAGCAAACAGAATACAGAAAATAATCAAGGAGATTATACATCAGGAGCAGGTAAGATTCATCCCAGAGATGCAAGGATCATGCAAATCTATACATGTAATACACTATAACAATTGAAACAAATCCATAAACCACATGATCATCTCAATTGATGCAGAAAATGTTTTTGACAAAGGCCAACACTCATTCATGTTCAAAGTCCTACAGAAAATTGGAAGAGATGGCCTCTACCTCAATCTGATAAAAGCCATCTATGACAACCCAATGGCTCCCATAATTCTAAATGGGGAAAAACTAAAATCTTTTAATCTCGGATCTGGTGCAAGACAAGGATGTCCTTTACAATCACTTCTACTCAATATAGTTCTGGAGACATTAGCTAGGCCATTAGACAAGAGAGAGAAATACAAGGAATAAGAATATGTAAAGAAGAAATTAAACTACCATTATTTGCAGATGACATCATACTCTATTTGGAAAACCCAAAACACACCACCAAGAAGCTATTAGAATTAATACAGAAATTCAGTAGCAAAGCAGGATACAAAGTCAATACCCAAAAGTCAATAGCATTCATCTACACACATAACAAATACACTGAGAGGGAAATTAGAGAAACAATACCTCGTACAATAGCACTGAGGAAAATGAAATACTTAGGAGTTAATCTAACTAAAGAAATAAAGATCTATTCAATGAAAATTACAGTACTCTGAAAAAAGAGATCAGAGAGGATTTTAGAAAATAAAAATATATTCCCTGCTCCTATATAGGAAGAAACAACATTGTAAACACAGCCATACCCCCAAAATTTTTGTAAGGATTTAATGCAATCCCTATCAAAATGACAACATACCACACAGACCTAGAAAAATTGTTCCTAAATTTACTTGGAACCAGAAAAGATGTAGAATAGCAAAGACAATCCTTGGCAACAAAGACAAGGCAGGAAACAGTACAATTCCTGATGTGAAATTATACTACAAAGCTACTATCATAGAATCAGCATGGTATTGGGAAAAAATAGACCTGAGAATCAATGGAATATATTAGAAGATACAGAAACCACCAAAAACACAATCAGTCATGTTATCTTTGACAAAGGGGCCAAACATGCTTATTGGAAGAAAGATAGACTCTTCAACAAATGATACTGGGAAAACTGGCTCTCTATGTACCAAAAACTATAACTGGACACAGGTCTATCACCATGCACTAAGCTAGAGTCAAAATGGATTAAAAATCTAAACATTAAAACACACACACTAAATCTCCTGGAAGAGAATGTAGGAGGCACTCTTGAAGACATAGGGGTAGGCAAGGAGTTCATGACAAAAGTCAAACAGCCTGGGTAATACTTGAAAGAATTAAAAACTGGGACCTCTTTTTATTGAGAAGTTTTTGCACGTCAAAATAAATTAGCAACAGCATGAAAAGACAACTTAAAATCTTGGAAAAATCTTAACTAACAAGCACTCAGACAAAGGTATTCTCTGTAGAATTCATAAAGAACTAAAAAAGGTTAGGGCCACTAAATTTAAACACTCAATCCAGTAGGTTCATGTTTGGAGTGCCTGTCATTTTGGTGTTCTGAATATGTGCTGCTTGTCATGACACACTAGTAGCTTCCATGCTGTCTCTTGCATAGATGATTGTTTAAAGTGAAAAGGGATGGTGAATGAAGGCAGGAGATAGGAAAAGGAGTGTTGCGGAACTGTCCTGCTACAGTGCTGTATATGGTTAGATTTCTGAACTTATGTGTTAACATACATAATTTTTATTCCTATTTCTTAAACATATTTTAACTTTTTTTGTCATATTATGTAGGGACTTAAAGTTTAACACATCAATGCTTGAAGAAAAATACCTGTTACATGTTATGCCTAAGATGTTTGATATTCAGACAGATAGTGAGGATAAGCTCAACAGGCCAGGTTATAAGGTAATAGCAATAAGCTTCTCTTCTGGAAGGTTAACAACCTAAGTTTGCAGATCAAAAATTAGAGAAAAAGGAGGGCCACAAGGAAAGCCAACATTTTGGCCCTACCTTCCAAGATTAAGACTCAAGACATATATGAGAACTTGTACTGTTCTAACTCAGTTGTGTCTAACTCAGTTGTGTCTCAAATTTTCTGATCAAGGAGATTATGAGGCCAAAGTGGAAAGTGATCAGTGATATAGAGTGTGCCTAAGGAGAGTCACATGGAGAGAAAACATTCTCTC
>NDGM011209363.1:740-19123 GCA_002564305.1 Octomys mimax | reverse complement strand
CGCTCTCGCTCTCGCTCTCTCCCTCTAAATAAATAAATAAATGTTTAAAAAAAATAAATAAAACATGCCAATTTACCTTAATTGTTATTATTTATTATAAGCAAGTGAAGGTTTGGCAAATACCTGGCTTGCCAAGCTGTCATCCAGCTGGGGAGGAGAGGCTCTGACAGAATAAAGAGGTGGAGCAGAGGCAAGTTCTGCCTCTGTTCGATAAGACATCTCTTTTCTGACACTGGGGCCCCAGAAAGTCCACCATCTCACCCATCACCACCATAGATCTCAGGCCTCTAGATGTGGCCTGAATTATGTCACTGGCATCCTTTTTCCACAGTGGACAGCAGACTATAGGACTTCTCAATAACTGCACAACCCAGCTCCCTGTGTACATGTATCTTTTACTTATTCTCTTTCTCTGGAAAATCCTGGCTCACATCAGCATTGGTACCAAAATTGCTTCTAAGGGAATAGAATTTCAAGGATGACTTCTCTGAATTGATTTTGGAGTGTATAGAATTAATTCCCTAATTGATTCAATTTATATATGGCAATGACTTTAAGAAGTAAATGGATGAAGTACATGAAAAAATTCAAAATAACAAACACATTCAATGACAGCAGAAAATGATCAATGGGGAAGTCAGAATATTAGCAATAAGATAAACAAATTCCATAAATTCAACAATAATGTATAATGGAAAAATTCACTAGTGGGATTTGAAAGACTTAGTCATGCATAATAAAAAGAAAACACAGCAGACTTGCTTGAAATTGTCCAGTTGGAAGAACAACAACAAAGATGAAGAAATCCTAATAGACTTACTGAATACTGATGAATAAATCACTAAAGAATTCTAACAACTTTTTAAAGAAGAATTAGCATCAGTTCTTCAACTCTTCCAACAAACTGAAGAGGCAATACTATTTCCAAAATTATTTTATTGATATAGTTTATTGATATCAGCATTATTCTGATACCAAGCCAAACAAGTACTACAAGAGAATACTGTAAGCCAAGATCTCTGATGAACAAAGAGGCAAAAATGCTCAGCAACATACTAGCAAATGGAATTCGCCATAATATTAAAAGGATCATATTCAATGACCAAGTGGGATCTGTCCCTGTAACACATGAAAACCGTTGTGAAACACTACCAAACTGAACGAATGCTAAAAATCAGACAATCATCTCAATAAATGCATTAAAAGTATTATAATCGAAACTCTCTTAAACATTTAACAAACTATGATACAAGGAAATTCATGCAAAAAGGGGGATACATGAAAACCTCAACCCTAACCTCACACACAACAGTGTGTACTTTAGTGGAAGCTTTTTGAAAGGTAAAGAACAGGACACAGATGTCCACCCAGGCCGTTACTGCTCCACACAGTGCTGGAAACCCGAGCAATTAGGTCAGCAAAACCAAAGATATCCAAACTGGAAAGGAAGAAGTGAAGTTGTTTTTCTTGAACGTATGACGTGATCAGATACATGGAGATCCTAAAGTCCACATACGAAAAACAAGCCCTGTGAAAACTAATGAACACCTTTAAAGAAAGACCCATGGGTCGATGAAATGGAAATAAACTCACACATAGATTCAAATAATCTTTGATAAGAATGCCAAGAAAACGAGTGAAGAAGCAAATGTTTTTCAAACGTACGGTTTTGGGAAACTGAGTGTCTACATAAAAAGAAAATTGAAATGTTAGCCAAATTTGTTTTTCTAAATGTGTTTCTTATAGGGTCTGCAGGGACTTCAGGGTCTCACTACGTAGACCAGACTCATTGTAATCCTCCTGTTTCCAGCTTCCCAAGCGCCGGGATTACAGGCACACACTACCATGCCCAGTCTCAATTGTGGTCTTAGCACACCCTGGGAGTGCTGCGGTCAGGGGTCAAATCCCAGCTGCTGGGCTCTGCCTAAGCAGGCGCTTTAGTCTGCTGAGCTATCAGACCAACCCTTAGCTAAAATGTTAAATGACTAATGAGTCTAAGAGCTAGAGATTACGAAATAACTGAAAGTTACATATATTGTCCCTTCAAATACAAAGCATTCATGCATTTTAGAAAACAACAACAAGGCTCTAAGAAAGATATACTTCAATATTTCTACTCCTAGGTATTACTTAAAAGAAATGAAAAACACATCTGTGAAAAACTTATGTTTGAATACGCATACAATGTTAATACGGCCTGAAACTTGGAACAACTCAGATGTCCATCATATAGTAAACCAATACATTTTCTTGCATCCTCATAGTTGACTACTAATAGATGCTGGGCGGAGAAGTTGAATGACTGTTACACGACTCTCGAAAGAATTCCCAGTGATATGCCACGTTTTCTCTGTACTTCCACTTATATAAAATTGCACAAATAATAAAATTAGACCCATAGAAAGAGGTCAGAGTTTTCTGGGGTCTCAAGGCTCAAAGCTTGATGGCAAAGGCCATGCAGAAAGAATGGGGTGTGACAGAAACATCTTATGTCATGGCATTGGCAATGGCTGTGTAGCTGATTTGTCAGATTCAGTGAATTGCAAAGTCTGTACACACGTATTTGCATATTACACTTGAACAGAAAGCAAGTAGATGAAAGCAGGGTGAGGTCCTGGCTCTCCTGCTTCCTGTTTATTTTAAAACCTCAAAGGCGATGGAGTAGAAGGACTCCTCCTGCCTCTTTTCTTGAGTAATGAAGTTTTGTGTTTGTGTCCTTGAGATGTCCTGCTGTCTTTGGAAGGTGCATTCTACCTTAATCCCCTGCGTGTTTAGGAGACAAGAGAAGCTGCTAAGCAGTGTGGAGATAGATTAGAACAGCCCTAGAATACAATTAGATCCCGGGTAATGCCTCAAGAGGGTCTCCAATAATTCTGTAGGTAGAAAATGCACCATAAGAACTACGGCCTAGAGATACTGGCCTTATTGTTTATTTTCTGTTGGTATAACTGTTAGTCTCTGGCTTCCCTGAAACCCCTTTGGATTTTCAAGTTGCTATCACTCTTTTTTACTGGGGAGAACCTGAAAGTCATTCAGTTGATAAACTCTCTCTACCTGCCTTCAAAAGTCTGAAGTTTCTCATTTTAGAAAATTTTATATTTCACAGATATTTTGCTGGTTATGCTTGTTAAGCATTATACTTTCATCTGTTTTGTGCTTCGTGTAACATTTCCAAACCCATGCCATAGTGGTTTCAAATTTCTATGACTTTAAAATGATTCCTAATTAAATTACACTATGGGTTTTGAAAAACACCAGAAAGGAATTTAAGATAAGCTCTATAGGGTTTAGTTTCTTAAACATTATGATAAAATTCCAACGTGGAATTTATTAAAAATTTAGGGTATGTTACTTTAGAATTTCTTAAAATTTTCCTTTTCTAATATGAGAAGGGAAGGAATTTCAAAGCTGTAAATACAAATGCATCTGAATGAAAACATCTATGAAATTAGGCAATATTTCCAATTGAAATCACTACTGGAATAATATGTTTTCCATACTCCTACACATTAAAGCCTTGTAAACAATCCTTATACCCAAGTTTGCATCTGTGGGAAGAAACCATGGTTACAAGGAAGACTAAAACAGATGTTGTTACTCCTGGGTTTGGTGTTTTCACTCTGTATCTTCCTTTTAAATGTTTGACTGCGTTTTGGTATAGAAGGCCTGGTACCAAGGGACTACGAGGCCAGCCTGAACACAGATGTTCAAATTAGAACATGAAAACATGGGAACAGTTTGGTTCCTGTCTTGGAGGCCTGGCTCGGGCTTTCCTGCTGAGAAAGCGACTTGTCCAGCCCCTGCTCTCGGGCTGAAGTGCCCACGTACACTGTTTCCAGACCCCTGAATGAGTGGGGCCCATCCTCCACCTGGCCCTGTTGCGGAGCCCTCCGCTGGGTCCTGTGGCTGGGGCCTGAGTCTGGCGGAGAATGGCGATGCATGAGGTCCACTCGGGGCAAACATGATGCTAGACTGTGCCACATCCTCTGCAGCTGTCCCAACCAGCTGAACAGGGAGAAGCACAGATGTGTAGCTGCAGAGAGCAACTCTGGGGTCTGAAGAAAGCCACCTGGACTACGGGGCTCCGGAGCCAGCAGGCAGGTGTGGCCAAAATGCAGTCAGGTGGTGCCTAAGGTTAAAGACCTGGGTCCAGGGGAAGCTGTGTGACACAACAATGGTGTTTTCTTTCCTTCTTTTGGGAGGAAATGGTGGCCAGCCTTCCTCTCTGAGAAAGAACCACCCTGCTACATAAGACACTCGGTTTGTCCCACCTGGCCCCCGCCTCCTGGTTCATCCGCCTGGTGCAAGACTTTGGGTACAAGGAGCACAGAGAAACAGACCCTGCAAGGCCACCTTAGCCCCTTCACCAGGCCCAGCCTTGTGGCCCCACCAGAGACGCAGCCATCCAACTGAACAGCCTTTAAACACAAGCAACACTTCCGTAAGCAGATAGGTTCCTTAATGTGGCAAAACGGGTGGCACCCCGGCGAAATGCCTGGTCCTCGGCCCAGCAGCGACAGAGCCATGCAGTGTGCTGGTGCAGTCAGACTTTCCATTCTGATAAAGCCGGGAGCTTCCGTGAGAGTAGGCCTGACAGCCACTGTCCTTCCACTGAACAGACAGGGCGCAGCTCTCTGCGCCTGGGCACAGTGCCTTACTTCATGGTTTATGGGATTTTTAAAAAAAACATAAACCATTCAAATTTTTTTCTATATTAATCAGTGGTTTCTACATATCCACAGGGATAAATAAGGCCTGCAAGCTGGCAGGAATTTTTCATGGCACAACCACTGGTAGTTATAAACAGTAAACAAAACATAGTAACCATTCTAAGCACAAGAGATTGCTGTATCACACAGAGGATAAATCATTAGCTTAATAATTTCAGCAGTGTCTCCAAAGCAAAATTAAGCCAACAGTTCCCCCTGTGGCAACAATGAAGTACTGTAATGCTAAGAAAAAAATCTAACCAACAAGAGAAAGCATTAGTGTACCTGCGACAGAGTTGTAAGTTTAAGTTCAGTGAATCACTGTAGAACTCGCATCTCTGGGAACCCTTTTGGGAGACGGAAGGGTCTGTCTCCAACCCACAGTTCATTCTTGGGCCGTTTAGACAAGCACAGAGGAGCTTTCCCTGTGCTCCCTGAGGTCAGGGTGGCCTGCAGGTGGGACATGACAGCGATGACACACGGCCATCCAGAAGGCAAAAAATGTCTCTCTGCTGTATAAGCAGACCCTGCTCATGGGCTGAGGGGGCCAAGAGGGCGCAGGGCCAGCACAGTGCGGGGAGGGCGCAGCTTCCCCTCAGGGGCCTCTAGAGAGGTGGAGAGCAACCCAAAGACATTTCCGGTTCCAATCTGGGCCATATGACGCAGCCATGTGTCCTCCCTGTGAATTTTGTCAGGTGCCAAAGTTCATTAAAAGAAACGTAGCTATTCATTTGTTCATGCTGGATGGATACACTTGGCTGTTACACATCAGCAGACAGAAGCTCTGGCAGAGGACCATCTGGGTCCTAAGGCGATACTACAACACTTTCATTTTTCATTGGGAAAGATACATAGTTTGATCATTATCTCTAAACAAGAAAGATCTTGGTAGTATACACTGTAATCCCAGCCTGCAGAGGCTGAGGCAGGAGTATCATCACAGTAGGAGACCAGGTTGGGCTACATAGTAAGTTCACGGCCAGCTTGTATTGCATAGTGAGACTACCACAAAAAGACCAAATGAACCCAAAACAAAAGTTATGAATGGACACAGTGTTCTTTAAAATGTTCTCAATATTGTCATTTATGTAAAGTAGCATTTTAACAGTATTTTGCATCATTTGTGATTATCTATCAAGCATATTTTATCTGCTTATATTTTGTTCTAAAAATTATAGGATTGAGTCAAGCAAAAGTTGTGTTATCTACATGAAGCTAGATTCATGAAACTACTGGCTTGCCTTATTTAGTGGATTGAGATGATATGATTTGAACATGTAAGGGCACAATTTTTGCCAGAATATACAGAGACTTTTGTAGGACAGGCAATTTAGGCATATATGCAGTTAATCAATGAGTGTCATTTCCCCTAATCTTTGTGCTTTGTTACCAACTATACTTCAGATAAAATTGTCTTTGAGGGGGCCAGGGAGATGGCTCAGTGGAATAAGTTCTTCCCAGGCAAGCATAAGAGCCTGAGTATGATCTCCAGTTCCACCAAAAAAAAAATTGTCTTTGAAAATTCAGCGCCTCTGCTTAGACAGTTTCAACACAGATATAACTACGGTCTTTCTTTGACTATCCATGGACCCTTTATTAATCCAAAATGAGAAAATGGGATGGAAAGATCATCTCTCTGCAGCCTCTGGGTGGCTCTTCTCCATGAGTAACGTCAGTGATTATGTCTTTCATTTCTCTGTATGAAAGAAATGATTCATCCAATCTACTCATTTCATTGTACATTGTAAGTGTGTGTGGAAGGTGTCTTGTGAGTGAAACAGCGAACAGACCATACTGTCCATGTCGAAGAAAGGTTAAAGCCAGACCCTAAGTGAGTCCAAAGGAGACATGGTGTGTCTTTGCTGCTGCGCCTTCCCTCCCTTCTCTTGATCCTTCTCCCCTTTTCACTTTCTCTCCTTTGTCTCTAACTTATCTCTTCAAAGGTCCTAGGGATGAATGCACACCTCAGTCTTAGTTCAATTTGGTGGATTCCAAGTGTTCCTCATACTTGTGACAAGGCCAAGGCCACTAATAATAGGAGACAGGAGCTCTCACTGTACTGGGCTAAGTGAGGCATGGGGAAGGCCTTTCCATGTCCTGCTCTCAGAGGCCACAAGGCTCTCTTACCTTGAATACTCACCTGGTGAGCTGGCAGTATCTGCACAATGCCTGAGCACATCTCAGGTCATCTAGAAGAATTGAATATCAAAGTATACAAAGTAAGTTTATAGTACATCAAGAAAAACACAAAGATCCCCATTCAAAAATGGTTGAACAGACATTTCTCCAAGGAAGAACTACAAACGGCCAACAAGCACATGCAAAGATGTTCACCATCTTTAATCTATAAGAAGATTCAAATTAAAACCCACAAAAGATGCCACTTTATATCTGCTAGGGAGACTATAGTAAAAAACAAGAGCCAGAAGAGGATGGGGGAAGGCCCAGCTTCCATCCATGGCTGGTGGGAATGCGAGTGTGGAACTGTCTCTGCAGAACAGCTCAGCACATTCATAAAACATTAAGCATAAAGTTTCTGTCTGACCAGCCACTCTCCTCCCAAGGACACACCTGTGAGAATGAAAATACACAGCCAAACACACCACTTGCAAACAGATCCTCAACCGAGCACTCCTCGGAGCAGCCAGGAGGTGAAGGGGCTGCCCCTGCTCTGCACAGTGGAGCTGACAAGCACAATGAGGTATGCAGTGGAATGCAACCCACCCAAGCCATGTGCCCAAGCCACAGGAGCGTGGCAGACCATGCAGAGGTCATCCCGAACGCAGACCCGGAAGACCAAATGGGGAGTTACTGACTTCATGTGTACTATCTCGAGGACCATCCCTGCAGATGAAAAATACAGAAGCATTTGTGAGGAGATTGAGACAGGGCAAGTAAGTCATGATTACCAGTAGTACAGGGCCTCATTCTGGGATAAAGAAAATGTTTTAGAGCGAGATAGCGCTGATGGTTCCACACTCCTGTAATTATGCTAAAAGCCAATTAAATGTGCGTGCGAAAAGTGTCAGATTTATGGTACGCAAATTATACCTCGATTTTTAAAGTAGTACAAATAACAGTAGGCATTCGTACATCTCATTCTCTCTATCCATACAAAAGCTGCCAATTTCCCTTTCTTCCAGCTTTAATTCAAGGCAAGTATTCTATTATTTTTAATTTTTAAAGTGATTACATTTAATATTTTATAGTTCATAAATATCTTTAAAGCTGTTATAATTGTAAGAATCTATACCCTACCTACATAAAAATGCATGTCTAGTGTTTCATGATCAAAGCAATATTGTTAATTTTTTTTTCTCCGTAAACATCCTTTCACAACTCTTTTCAAAGCACACAGTAATCACATCTATCTCAGGTGAGCAATGTGACAGTTCAGTGCTGGAGTGCAGTACCTACAGATCAAGGCAGAATGATTCAAGTTCCATGGCCTTATCATTAGTGTGATTGCAGACGCCGAACTTCTTTTTCCCAGGCACACGTGAAGTACAAGCAGTAAGAAATTCCTTGAACAGCAGCCTCTCCCTCCCCGCCCTCCCACCGAACACTAGACCACCTATCTGCATCTGAATACAGTACCTGACATTGACCGCTGTTCTGCCGTCTCGCTGTGCCTAGAGGTGCCTCACGCGCTTGGGAAGTAAGGTCAACTACAGGAGTCCAGAAGATGTCTGAGGCTTGGCCCCAATGCACAGCTTCCTTCAATCCCATGAGCACTTTTCTGGGAACATACCCAGCCCTTGGGGTCTACGGAGCTCCCCTAGATTTCTCTGCAGAAGATCTGAAAGAAAAAGACATACCCATGAGTGTTCTGTGTCTGACAGTGGGACACCAGCTGCAGGCTGAGCTCGATCAATGCTACCTGCCTGAAAGGTGGCACTGAAGACACTGGTGGAGTAAGAACAATGAGAGCAAGTTCTTTGGTTCAATGGGAAGTGGAGAAAATACAACATAGTAGATTATCTGATGACTGAAGTCGAGTGTCATGTGTCCCCTCTTCCTGAGGGTGACCTGCCTGCTTCCTGTGACCTGTGAGTGCTGCTGTGTCCCTGCCTCTCGAAGCTCTAAGTGTGAGTATCCTTCCTCATCTTCCACTTTCTGCCTCTGTTTCACCCAAATATCCTGCAAGCCCAGCTTAGAAACTTCACACCAGCTCCCACTGAACTGTCTGCTGGACAGTTGGGCTTGGGAGTCTAACTCTGACCGGGAAGTGAACCCCAGTTACTCGTGTTACAGTGACCAAACCAAAGGCCAGCGGTCTTCCCCCTTTCTACTGCTGCTCATCAACATGCATATTTCAGCCAAACAAAACAGTCTGCTGTATGTACTAGGGCACGTGTAGGTCACAGCCTGTGACCTTCAGGTAAACTAGTCCAATAGATCCTCTCTGAAACATGTTTCTGTGGCCCCGTTCCTTGGGTCACTGTGCCCAAAATTTGATCTTAAGACATTTTTAATATCACATTTTATAGGTTTATCGTTGCCTTTATATTTTCTGCTGCCATTATTATTAGACACGGCCCATTTTCTGGTTCCAACAACAGGCATAAAAGAATTGATTGAAATTTAGGTGGTGCACACCTGTAATCCCAGTACTAGGGAGGCTGAGGCAGGAGGATCACTGCGAGAGACTATCCTCGCAGTGAGAGGCATGCAGCAAGTTCAAGGCCAGCCTGCAGTACATAGCAAGAACATGTCTCAAAAAAATGTATTCAATGACTTCTAATAGGCTATATCTGGTTATCTCGTTAGACGCTGACAAACTCAAAGCCCTGATGTTACTCCCTGGACTGTGAAGGTAAAGAAGGAAAAGTTCTCCCCACTGGCACTCTGGCTACTTGAGTTGAACGGGCAGAGCTCTTTCGTGACTTCCTCTGATTTAAGCCTCTATTTCAACATGATTCAAGCTTAATAATATTCAGCAGACCAAGGCAAGGCCGATGTCTGCCCGCCGCAGCAGGATTGGCGATGCGCTCTGTGCTCTGAATCATCCTGATGCCCGGCTGACCCTTGCACTTTTCCCCTGCTCTCTGGGTGCAGCCTGTGCGCTTCAGAGTCCAGCCCCACAGTGTGTGCTCCGCCCTGCTTCACCCTCTTCCTGGCCATGTCCATTCTAGACTCTACATGTCTTTCCCAGCCTGTCATCTTGGCCATGCTGAGACCTAGCTTCACTCCACTCCTGAGTGTCAGACTGGAATCTTGCTCAGGTACAAGTCCCTGTGTGTTTGAGCGTTTAGAGTTTTAGGGTACAGCCATGAGTGAGGTTGATGTGGTTAGAAAACCAGGCCCTGGGCCCGAAGTCCATGCGCCTTTCCTGAATGCTTGCTTTATGTTTAGCATGCAACCAACTCCCTAGCTCCTAAATTATGAAATTCCACACTCTCGCCTTACCTCCTCCCCACCTGACCTCCTCCCCGCCTGAGCCATCCAAGGAACAATTCGATTCCATTTAGAAACACTGTATTTACTGAATCGCGCAGAGCTAAGACGCCTCAGGGGTTACAGAGGTAAATAAGATTCTCTCCCTGCCCTGCCTCATGATGCATAAGAGTAGGATTCTTATGCGCACAGCTTGAAACTGTGAGATTAAAGAGAAGTTTGTGCCTAATTGGAATGGAGGAGAAATCCAATTTAATTCTTGCAAAGTAGTATAATTTGGAAGCTGAGTGCATCGCAAGCTGTGTTGATGCTGTAGGCATCCCCTAGGACAGGAGCGCAATGAAACACAAGCCCCCCTTGTCGGTTTTCTAAGAATCCCTCTGGACGACTTTTTGCACGGCATTTCAGAAAGTGGCTTTTAGTTTTATAATCTAAGCAAGCACTGCTATTAACGTTTCAACTCCGATCTTTCATAATCTTCTACAGTGCAGTGTAAATACATTAAAGGGAACTGCCAAAGCTGGTGTTGAGACAGAAACTGAGCTAGCTTCGGAGCAGAAGGACGAGGTGACAGCGCGCTGGGAAGTAGGCCAGCCACCAACGCTCCGGTCGGAAAGCGCCCTCAGCAAACTCGGGGGGAAAGGCATAAAGCAACTTCAAAGCAAATATATGGGGAACATAATTGTAAATGTGAAAGTTCCATAAGTGCCGCCCCCTTTGGGGAAATTTGTTTTGAATTATCTGAGTTTGAATATATGCAACGCCTCCAGGAATAACACTTGTCTCATGTGAAATGCAAGTGCCCCGCGCTTAACTTTTACTTCCCACAGACGTGCCTTCCAATCCCCACAGTTTAGTCAGAAAAGCGTCCTTATTGTCCCGCACGCCCTCTGCCAAGGAAACCAGCCCGCCGCCACTCCGTTTCTTCTGCTCCTCTTCCTGTTTTAAACATCTTCCTCCTTCCTGCCCACTAATGCAAACACACGCCTCCTTTCAAAGGCCGCTCCAGCGCCGCTTCCCCGCAGACCTGCGGCTGCCCCCGAGAGCCCGGGACTCCACACTTGGACCGGACTTCGGAGATTATCTCGTGCAAATGTGTTCCGGCCACAGGGCACAGAGACGCTCAGGAGCCTTTGGAAAGAGGGTGAGCAAAGGGAGGAGGAGGGAGAAGGGCGCAGCAGGGGCGTCCGGCTCTCGGCAGCCTCGAGGCCGAGTTCCGCACCCTGCCCACCACGCTCGCTAGCTCGCTAGGCTTGAAGGACGGTTTCCAGGACTGCCGGGAGCAGAGAGCCACAGCTCAACGTGACCGCGGGGAAGGGACAGCTCGCAAGTTCGATGACTCCCGTGGGACCAGACAACCCAGGGGCAGAGCTAGGCCCGCGCGAGCGCCCCGCGTTGCGCCCGGCCCGCTGACCTCTTTCCTTTGCTCGGAGCCGAAATCCTCCGCGCTTCGCGTGGGCGTTGGGGCCTGTGCTCACGCCTCCGGACTCGTCCGCCCCTAGAACCTTCTAGGGCTGCTGCGGGCCAGCGCAGCGCCACACACCCCACCCCGGTGCTCTGAGCCCCGAAGAGCAGACGTTTCTGGTTCACGGAGCAAAGGAAGGAAAAGAGCGCCCAGAAATCCCACTCCGGACGTGGACTGAGACGCTGGAGTCGCGTCCTTCGCAGAAGTCCTTATTAAATGTGACACGTGCGGTAGCCAGTGGAGCCGTATTTTCACAGAAAAACAAAAACAAAAAATCTGTCTTTCTGCCCTCCTTTGCGTTTTTACACTCACCACGCTTACGAAGTCATGCTTCATCAGCTCGTTAAACTCTGCGCTCCGCGACCTTCCGTGTCCAGCCCTCGTGAGCCACGCGTGAGGCGCTTTCGCTACCACGTGTTAGCAAGAAAGACAGACCCTCTGGCCTTCATTTTGTAACTAGCAACAGCTCCTCAGCTCCCATGAGCTCCCTCTAGCTGTGCGTGGGCGGGTCACCTGTGCGAGGCAGGGGTGCGCGGGGCGGGCGGCCTGTGCCGGTGCCCGCGGGCTCGGTGCGCTTCTGCGCTGCTCGCTGTGTCTACCGTCATAAATGGATCTGGCTCTCAAATCTTCTATCCTAAAGTGTGTGTGTGGGGGGGGTATTCTCGGGAATGCTCTAGGCCTGGGCCGCAGGAACGCTCTTCTGGGCGCCACGTTTTAAGCGCCTACCTCGTCCACTCCACGAGGAGGGCACCGTTAGCGCGTGGCCACCTAGCCTCTGCTGGCCCTGTAGAGCGTGGTCTGGGTCCTCAGGGCCTTAGAATTCTTGTCTCAACTCTTGCTGAGTCTGTCGCTGTGGCCTGAGTGGCTTCTTGAACTTTAAGACTACACTGCTAATGTTGGCAGCGTACCCCAAGGTCTAGAGGCGCCCTGGAATGGCGGTCGGGAGGGGGCAGAGCAGGCAGGAGGGACGTTGGGTGTGGCCTGAGCCAGCGGGCCGAACACCTGAGCTGCGCATGGCTGGGGCGTGTCCTCTGTGGTGGCCACCAGGACTTAGCACAAGGGCGTAACTCACACCTGCCCTTTAAGGTTGACATGGTAGGAGACAGACCATGTTGCATTTAACAGTCTGTGGCTTGGCGTATGCATTTTAAATGTTTAACATAGGGTGTGTGGTCCTCCATTTGTGTGTCCTTACTTTAGGACCTATGAATTTTAGTGAAAGACCTGGGTCTTGTGCATCTCAAGTCAGACTAACTTCCAGCTCCTTCTCTGTTTTCTCTTTAAAGGGCCTCTCTTGCACACGCAACTTAAGACCTCAGTCCCTAAGTTACAGTCCTCCTGCTCTCGCTCTCCCCTTAGCGAGCAGCCCTGCTGCTCCTCAGTTACCGGCTGAAGGTCTGGGGCGTCCTCTTCAACTTCCGTCTTCCCTAACCTTAAAGATCCAATCAGAGATTAAACGTACTCTCCATGTGAGAAGGGCTCGCTCCACCTTCTGCCTTCACACATCAGCATTGAGCGCTTTCATTTTAACAGTCAACTACTTCACCTCCTTAATCTGTGGCCCACACAGCCACCAGAAAAGTCACACTCACCCTGCTCTCCTGGGCCCCAATCGTGCACCATTTTCTAAAAGAATTCCTTGGCACCATGCCTGACGCTTCTCATGACAGTCTCAGCCTACGCTGCTAACCCTGTTTCCTTCCCACGGCAGCGCTCTTCCCGGCTTTCTGAAGGCCTTGTACACGCGCCCCCAGCCGGTCCTGACTGCTGCCTGGTCCCACACTAGTGGAGACTTTGTAAATTGCCATAAGCTTCCCCATGCACGTGCCTCTGCCCAACCTCCTCTTTCTATCTCAACTGCTCTTGCTTTACTGCTATCAAACTTCATTTACCTGTTCCACTGCCATTTCCTCAGGAAGCTGGCCAGAATCAAGCCACTGAAGCCATGCTTCTCCTGTGCTGACATAACATGTATGTGTTCCAATTTAGTGGCACACTTTCTAACCCTTTTGTACCTTATGTATAGAAGTCTCTCCCTTAAATACACATTCCTGATATGCAGAAACTGCACTCATTTTTGTATATTGCTTCTGCCTCATATTTGCATATTGCCTCACATATAGTAGGGTTTTTTTTTTAATTTTTAATTTCTGTGCCAAATTTAAAGTACAAAATTGTTTTAGTAAAAACAAATGACATGACATGTTCACCTAAAAGGGGCTAGGAGGATTTCTTTGTTCTATCCTAGCCCAGTCTGCACCCTCGAACGTTTACTTTATCATAAGAGTATAGGATTTCCCTTCCCAGAGGGCTCAGGGTGCCTCCAAAAGCCACAGCAGTGTATGGTGGCCAGCCAGGAAGCCCTGTTGAAAGGCAGCCGAGCCCAGCAAGGTCATTACAGAGACAGGTGCAGGCTGGCTCCAGACTCAGCCACCTGTGCAACCTCAGTTTTCAGTGGTGACTCAGCGTGTGCCCCTCAGGTTCCTGAGTCACTTATCAGCCTTACGCAGCCCTCTTTAGATGGAGGACATCTGGAGCCTCAGGGTTTTCCACGCTCAGCTCCTCCAGTTTTCAGTCATCTGTTGTGACACAGTGTGAAGTTCTCTGTGTTTATATTAAGTCTCCTGGGACATCTACAGCTCTGTCTCGTATTTTCCCTCCAATCATTTTGAAAATCATGGCGTGAATGTGCGATCAAAGGATCCAAAATAGGCTGCTTACTTTTCTGTCCTGAGGTTTCTGCATCCTCTTCGTTTGGGGATCTGATGAGCTACACTGAAGGGTCTCTGAGTGACAGCCAGCCAGCCACGAGTCAGTCAGGTCTAAAGACCTCCAGGTCACTACAGAACAGAGGACGTGACAGCTCAGTAATACATGGAGGCATATCATCTCACTCATTCTGCTTATAATCCTGCTGGCTTCATCTCTCCTCCTAATACTAAATAATGATTCCCAAGCTTATCTATCATAAGATCACAAAATTAGGATGCATGTATGCTTCTGACATTTTAAAAAAATTTTATTAGTACATGTTTACTGATTACATTCATTCTGCAAAACTGGTACATGTACATAAGACCCTGCTTCTTTTTTCCCTTTCCCCTCCACCCCTTTAAAAATACTTTTTTGGCCAGCGTCAGATTTATTTATTTCATGAGTACTTATCAGGTTAATTATTAATGCATACAGATGAACAACTAGACTACCACGCCAAAAAACATATGAAACACATAAAATGTATTTTTGTATACAAAAACAAGGTATACTTTTTAATACCTTGTTCATGCTGGATTGCAATAACTTTTTTCTTTCTCCTCCTTTTCCATTTTCTGGCTTTTAGTTTGGACTTTATTTTCATATAGGAAGTCCCCAACTTACAAACAAGCTCTGTTCCGGGAGAATGTTTGTAAGTAGGATCTGTTGGTGAGTCAGAAAAAGTGAGTCTTTTATACCAGCAGACAATGTAAAGCATAAAAACGCTTCACATGATCTTGTCCTTTAGAGTTGTGGCAATGGCACAGTGATTCATGTTACAAGAATGCGTGACATCTACCATCTTTCCGCCCGGGCCAATCTCTCAATTACTCTTACTTTTGTTTCCATGTCTGCTGTGTTGCATTCCTAGCAGGCCCTCACGATACACATCACACCGCTTCTCCTGTGCTTCCCGCCCTCCCGGGCTCTGACTGAGCACTGCGCTGTGGGCACCCAGCAGCACGATGGTAGCAATGTGCCAGAGACGTGGGAGCTAATTCCAGGGTTTGCTCACATCTACGCACATTTATAACGCGAGGTCCATTCGCATCTGGAAAGCTCGCAACTCAATTGTTAGTGAGTTGAGGACTTACTCTACCGATGGACATATAAGCCACTTCCAAGATGTAGCTGTTTTACATATAGTGTTTGTATTAATTTATACTTCCACCAACAATGCTTTAAAGGTTTTCCACTTGCAGCTTTTCCAGAATTTGGTGTCTGCTGGTGCCTTGATGATGGCCATTCTTTCTGGAGCAAGAGGGAATCTCAGCATTGTTTTAATTTGATTTAAATGTGATGAATAGTTTTCAGGTACTTACTGGCCATTTGTAGTTCTTCTGGAAAGTGTCTATTCATTTTTACTGCCCATTTTTTCGATTAGGTCTTTTTTGGGAAGAGTTCTAATTTTTTGAGCTCTTTGTATATTCTAGATATCAGCCCTGTGTCCAAGGAGCAGCTAGCAATTCCCCCCCATTTTGTAGGCTTTATCTTTATTCTGTTGGTTAATTTCTTCATTGTGCAGAAACCTCTTAATATGATATCGTCCCATTTTGGTTGATTCTTTGTGTCATGTCTCATGCAATTAGAATTGCCTTCAGAAAGTTTTTGCCTATGCTTGTCTTCTAGAGTTTTACCTTCTAGCAGTTTGTTTCTGTCTTAATATCTAGGTCTTTCTTCCAGTTTGATTTTACTTTAGTTCATGGTGAAAGATGGAGGTCTAGCCTCAACCTTTTGTATGGATATAGCCAGTTTCCCTGGTACCATTTGTTGAAGAGGCTGGTTTTTCTCCAGTGTATATTTTTGTCCCTTTTGTTGAAGATCAGATTTTTTTTAATATGCCTGAGGTTAGAACGTGATTTTCTTTTGTTTTGCTTTTTTGGGGGAATGGACTTGCTACATAATTCAGACTGACCTTGAACTGTGTGGCCTAGGCTGACCACAGATTTGCAGGGCTCCTCCTGGCTCTGCCTGCTGAGTGCTGGGAGCACAGGCTACACCACCACGCCCAGCCTTAGCATTTTATGTAACAAGTTTCATGAAGTTGATAGACTCTCTTCTGCTCCCAGTTTGTTGAATATTTTTATCACAAAAGGATGCTGAATGCTGTCAATTATTGTTCTAATTTGTTTTTAAAGCCCTCTTCAAATCTAACAGTACAAATGCAACTGTTTTAGAGACATGCACACTTATATTCACACACTTACAAACTCATCAGTACTCTTTACAGAGAAGAGTTTGGTTTGGCTGGCACACCTGCCCCCATTTGTGAAAGCCGAGCCCTTCTTCTTTCCTGACAGTGTGACCTGCTTTGACAAAGCTGACATCGTCATTGGAAAGAGACCAGGCCAGGAGCTCCCGCATGCCGGGCTCACTTGGCGTCACAAGTCCTTGTGGCTACATTGCCCTAAGCTTGCAGGTGCCACTCACAGAGCCCAAGTACTGCCAGACGGAGAAGGCAAGAAATCTCCTAAGGCTCTTGTTACCTGTGATTTGAAACCAAAGATATTCAAGATGAAGTTAAGAGCTATAAGCATACATACGTGTTATTGGCAGAATAAGCTTTCTGTGTCAACAAAAGAGTACAGTTTTCCTACCGCAGGTTAATAGATTCGAAAGTCAGTAGGCCTTTCGTGAAAGTAATTAAGAAAAATGGAGGCAGAAACAAATCCAATCTTTTCAGAACATTTTGCCTTTAAAACAACTTTCTGTAAAATCACCTTAAATGAAACACAAGCTCACTCTGATTCTGAGTTCAGTGAAGTCAAATTTAACTTGAAAACATCTTTCATTTCTATAGCTACTTTATTATATTTATACAAGACTACAAAAAATTAATTGGGTGATTTCAGTGAGTCAGCTGTCACATATATTATGAGGTCTGTGTGCATGCATTATGAAGCAATGCTGACTGGAAGGTCGGCCTCACCGACTTATGCAGCCGAGATTTCTAGAAGAGACCTAATGAGCCTAGGCACACTCACTTAAATAAACCTGCAGGAGGAGAAGTGGCCCATGACCTAAAAGAACCTCTCTGTTAGGCCAAGGAGATGATGAAGTACTTCAAGTCACAGCCCCTCCATGTGGTGGGCAACCACGCTGCCAAGGCACGCGCGCCCAATCAGCAGAGCTAGCGGGTGACTGGGAGAAAGCCAGGCTCCAAAAATTCACCTCACAATATACATCAGCTGAAAAACAGGGAGAAGTACTTTATCCAGGTAAAATGTAAGAAGGCGTGCATCTGACTGCTCAATAGCGGAGCTGTCCCTTCATTCTACTTGCCGACCTGTACAG
This sequence comes from Octomys mimax, assembly GCA_002564305.1. NCBI lineage: Eukaryota > Metazoa > Chordata > Mammalia > Rodentia > Octodontidae > Octomys > Octomys mimax. The sequence goes on along the minus strand of NDGM011209363.1, from coordinate 1,504 downwards.
ATTCGGCTCACAGAGGGGTAGAGCTGGGGAGCAGCAGAGGTGGGAAAGCTTCAAAATAACCTCTTGAGTACATGGAGGAGTGAAGGAGAGTCAGGCCAAGAAGCACGCGAGCCTCCTGGCGTTGCGGCTCCATCGCCTGCCAGGTGGGCTGCACTGTGCAGATGACTGGACCGCTTGAAGCCCCAGTGCTGTCATCTGTGAAAGGAGGAGGATATGTACTCCCCACTGAGGAGGTGGTGTAAGCTTAGGTGAAACAAAACAAGAGGCGATACCCCATAACCCCCCCCCCGAAACATTGCTTTATGTACTTGTTAAAGTTCTCAGGGTAAGCAGTAGAAACTGATTCGGGTTAAATCAAACAGGAGAGTAAAGAACTGCAGGATATCAATAGTTTTAGGAGGCTGAGGGTGCAACTCACTGGGATCACACTTACTCAGCACGCGCAAGGCCCTGGGTTCAATTGCCAGCAAAACACACACACACACACACACACACACACACACACACAGTGAATATCACTAACTTTAGAGAATTGACTGAAAGTGAAGGCAGATTCTGAGCAGGAAACCAAGACGAGCAGGTGATGAGCCTCTGTGTCCTTAGGACCCAGCGGGTGGCACCTTGCTAGCTGTAGGAAAAGGCATCATGCAGTACCAGGAAGCACTGCAGGAATCAGCTTTAATATCAAGACAAGTCCATTCTATATTTCTTCTTCTTCTTCTTCTTCTTCTTCTTCTTCTTCTTCTTCTTCTTCTTCTTCTTCT
>NDGM011209348.1:679-11972 GCA_002564305.1 Octomys mimax | reverse complement strand
GCTTTGCTTGGCTTAGCTTGTTCTAAGTAGGTGCTTTAGACCACTGAGCCATCTCGCCAGCCCTGTGTGAGGTTTTTAAGTGAGATTATTTAAATTAGCTAGGTCTGTGTCAGGCCTTTCAAAAATGTGTAAGTTGGGCTGGTGAGATAGCTCAGCAGTCTAAAAAGTCTTCTTAGGAAGGCCCAGGGGATGGTGGTTCGATCCCTGGCACCACACTCTGCTCCAGCCCCACCCTCAGGATGGGCTGAGCCAGCCAAAAAAGAAAAAAAAAAAAGTGTAAGTTTTCTGTTAAGCAGCCGAACTTCATCCACTACAATTTTTCCAATTGTACCCCCAAAATTGAAAATACAGAAAGGAGGGCTGGGAATATAGCTTAGTGGCACAGTCCCTGCCTGGCAAGCATGAGGTCCTGAGTTCAATTCGTGGTGCAAAACAAACAAAAAAGAGTAAAATTCTTTATTTTCCCATGTATTTTAGAGCATTTTTCCCAAACTTGTTTCTATAGATACACAACTACACAGCCATTTGCATTGATATGTAGCACACATATTTTACATATTTCACCTCTCCAGTATATTCAGTTCTATATAATTTTCCTACTTGTTACATAGTGTGCAGTTCCTTATGTAATTAAGTACAATTTATAATATCTTATAGTACATAAAGCAGCTCTTAGCATTTAGGACATTTCCTTATGTATGGTTATGTATAATGTAAATATCATCTTGTAGGAGTTATAATTCATTCTTGCATACAGAGCGTCCCAAATGGTCACGCTCTTCAGATAGACAGCAACTTAGCTAGCGGCATTTATGTTTCATTTGTAGAAAGCTACACTTGTGGAAAATCGAAGGCCACAGGTTTTCCTCAATTCAGGATGAGCTCATCAGAAATAGTAAGAGCTACTGCCGATGGTGAGCTTAAGTAAAACCCAAGTGTTGAGTGTTGTGGCATGTGCCACTGCCCGATTTTGCATATATTTTAGATACTAAGTACAGATTCTTTGGAATTAAAGAATAAAATGTACTGGAACTTAATGCGGAGCATGACTGAACAAATACTCTAGCTCAGTCATACAATTCATTCGTGGATACTTTCATTCTCCCCTGAAGAGGGAAGAAAAAGAAAAACCAAAAATCTCACCATACATGAAAACCAAACAAAGAGAATCCAAAGATCTTGCTTTTTTTGAAAAGGGAAAATGTCTTTAGCATCACTTGTATTTTCAATTTCAAAAGAGTGTGAGGGACGCGACACTCTCTGGAAATCATTATGACAGAAAGAAGAAAACTAAAAAGGAAAGAGAGAGAAAGAGGGGGAACACCTTTAGTCAACTCGGCCATCTCAATTCTCAACGTTTGTGTAGAGGAAAGAGCACTCACTGGATTTGAAGCTTTGTGACCTTCTGACCTTGGACATTTGTCTGTGCGACCGTGGCCTCTGTGCCTCCCTTCCTCTGTACGGTGACTATCTTGGGATGTGACAGTAAAGCCACAGAAGAGTGCTTGACACCTACTGCCTTCAGTTGATGTTAATTCTTTTTTTTTTTTTTTTTTTTGGTGGAACCAGGGATTGAACTTCATTCGCTGAGCCATCTCCCCAGCCCCTGCTTTTAGTTGAGAAGGATAGATTATTTCTTTTCTTTTTTGCACCAGAAATTGAACTCGGGACCTTGCACTTGCCAGGCAGGTGCTGTGACACTGAGCTATGTCCCTAGCCCGAGGACAAATTATTTTAAGAGACAAAGCTTTCAAGTAATTCCTTGAAATTATAAATCCAAACTGTGCTAGCAGGGGAGGGATTACCGATTTGCCATGAATGCATATGCAGATAACCTGAGAAGCGATTAATACATCAAGTAGAAACAAATATGAAAAGCTAAAATTCTGAATGCAAGAAATTCCCATGTTCTCAGGGGACCCTAAATTTTAGTGTTATAATTAATCAGACAAAACAATTAAAACAATAACAAGTTTATATAGCAATTTGTGGTGTCAATTACTATTGCCCTTACTTGGTCTGACCCTAGTGCAGCCACCATCCTGGAAGCTTGGGAAAGGTGATTCATCTGTTTAAGGCAAAATAGCTATTGAGTATTAAAGTCAGAAGTAAAAGAGCTCGAGTTATTCCTTTCTCTTGGGCCCTTTAGTCTTGAAATAAAAAGAGAAAATGAACAATCAAAAATAGAAAGATAGATTATGTAAAAGTTAGTGGAATGGAAAATTTCACATCAAAACCGATCTTCTAAATGGCTTTTAACATTAAAAAACAAAATTGAAAATAAATGAGCCACACATGCATCATACACACTAGAAAAAGCACACCAAAATTAATTAAAGTTAGGTAGCAGGCATGAATAAAGAGAAAAGCAAATTTTAATGGAAGAAAAAGTATGCAAGAATAAGTCAATAAGTTAAAAACTCAGCCCCTGGATCTTTTGGACATGAGGGTCATCTGCTTATACAGACATTCACGGCCAGCTTGCTAAAGGAAAAAAATAAAGTATAAATTAGAAACATAGGGGTTCCACCTAGCTTTTTATTTTTTAAGGAAGAAGAGAGCAAGTGGTGATCAATTCTTCAAGTCTTTTTCTGAAATTAGCATATACCTAATATCAACCTGACAAAGATGCTGTATTAGTTTGCTCAGTTTGCTGTAATACAGTCCTCCAGGGTGGGCGGTTCAAACAAAATTTATTGAATAGGGATTCCGGGTGGAGGGGGGAAGCTGCCAAAAGGACCTTAATGAAAGTCCCACCGGATCTTTGAATTATTCACAATAACAACTCATCACGTTGCAATTTCTCTTTTATGATTTGCTGTCTCCTCTGCCTTCGGCTGCATCCCTGGGTAGAACTGTTGCAAGGGCCACAGCTGCTTTACTTACGCTTACCTTCCTCCTGTATTAGAATGCATTTAATTGCTGTTACCAATCTGAAGCTATTGTTGTCCTTCAGTGATGAACACCTGCTTTCCTAAAAGCACATAGGCACTTCATATCTGTTCTTATGCCACCTTTGTAGGAGAGGACTTACTTTTTTAAACAAATGAAAGTGGCTCTATGGAGCTAGCAAGATAGCTCAGTGGACTAAATGCCTGATTAGGCAAGCACAGGGACCGGACTTTGATCCCCTGCACCACAAGTCACGCTGGCCCTGCTGCTGGGCATGCTGAGCTGGCCACCAAGACCAGGCATGGTGGCTCACACCTATAAACCCAGGACTGGAGAGGATGAAAACAGGAGGATCACTATGAATCTGAGCTTCATAGTGAGACCCTATACCAAGTACATAAAAAATTTTTTTTAAATGTCTCTATGGAATAACTGTAATATCAAATTGTAGTACACCTTTTTTTTGAAAGTGTATGTTGTGGGCTGACCCAGCTCAGCGGATTAAAACACCTGCTTAGGCAGACACAGGGGCCGGGAGTTTGATCCCCTAGCCTGCTGTGCTGGCCCCACCTCTGGGGCACACTGAGACAGTGATTGAGACTGGGCATGGTGGTGCACACCTAGAATCCCAGCACTTGGAAGGCTGTAAACAGGAAGATCAGTACAAGACTGATCCATGCAGTGAGACCCTGTACACCTTGTCCTAAATATAAGAAAAGATGTAAAAAGAAAGTGTAAGTTGTGAAGCATTTTTAAATGGCAATTGAGTTCACATGATATGAAGGAAAATTGATTTCCTTCACCTAAAGAGACAATGTAACCAGCTAGGTCCAAGCTCATGGATACACTGGAATTGTCCAGGACATTGGCAAGTACTACCCTGTAAATAGTTATTGTAAGATCCAATCTGTTACAATTCATTTGGGCCATAAGTGAACCTGGGAGAAAACTTGCAATGGGAATGAGGAAAAGATAGACAAAAGACAAGAGCTGAAGTCAGGTGGAGGTCCTCTCTCTCCTGTTGGGAAGAGAAGAATGGCCCATAGAGTGCTCATTTATACCCTCCAGAGGCTGGTGTAATTTCAGCCTCTCTACCCAGCAGTCGGTTAATGAGCTGCAACAGCCTGTTCATGTGGTTCAAAGAGCTCCCATGTCCTCTGGCGGGCTTCGTCCTGCACACCTGATCAACTCTCAGCTTCAACCACTCCCAACCCCAATCAGCTATGAGTGCTTCCTGCCCCAGAGCTGTAAAAGTGGGGGAGGGGATGTAGTAGTAAAACAATTTATAGTGAAAATGTTCCTTATGGAGATACAGGTAATGAGTCAGAGCCATGGCTTTAGAAGTTGACTTCCAGGACATCAGCATCACCTGGTAGATTAGAGTTCTTTGGGAGACAGCTCCCATAGGGCAAGGACAAATATAGAGAGATGAAGGGATTTTATTTGGGCAGTAGACTCCTGTGATTATGGAGGCTGAAGAGTCCAAGCAGGATGTCTGCAGGGTAGGAAATCTGGGAGGAGTAGCTTGGTGCAGTCCCTGTTCAAAGCATCAGAAGCTGATGGTGAAACTAGGAAGCTGGAAGACTGGGAGGTGAGGGGCACTGCCACAAGTCCGAGTCCAAAAGCCAGACTGACATGGGACACACCAGACAAGCAAAAAACAGTCTGCTAGCTCCCAGAGAGAGAAAATCTCATTCCTCTTCCTCCTCTCCATTAGTTTTATCCAAAACTCCAACCAATCAGACAGTGCCTGCCTACATGGAGGGCTGAATGGCCTCACCCTGCTCCTCAGCTTACATGCCTGTCTCCTCTGGAAACACACAAATGCACCTGAAAATGATGCTTCATAGGGTAGCTAGGCATTGCTTAATGAATGCAAACTAACTCCTAAATTAACCATCGTACCTGGGAACTGCCCTATGTACAGCCTCTTAGGCCTCACTGCAGACAAACTGAATTGGAAATTCTAGAGTTAGCTCCAGCAACACATTTTAGCAAGCTCTCTGGTGAATTCAGATGCGTGCTCAGTGTATGAATCACAAGTTAAGGTAAATGGGAAGTAACAGTCGTGGAAGAGCCCTCCCTTCACGTTTCCAGAGAAATACTTTTTAATGTGACCACATCTCTTCCTGTAATTAGTACTTAGAACAGAAAGTAAAAAGGGCCAAGAGGAGATATATATATATATATATATATATATATATATATCAAGATCCCACAATGAATATTTTATTTGTATCACAGACATATACTAATAAGAAAATAAACAATAATCAGGTTGTAAAGAAAAAAATTTATACCAACCTTTAGTGGATTTTGGTCTGTTTTATCATTTTTATCTGCAACCACGTTTCTCCTTTTGTCCTTTAGGCCCGAATTGTTCTCTCTTCCTAGTCTTTGCCCATATTTCCTTCTCCATCATAATTATACTCTTCTCAGACTCTCTCCTACACTTTTCCAACTTTTATCCTTCTCACCTTGCATTTACCAAAACAAAAGTAGATAGCCGTGTAAAAGCTGAATTTCCAAGTTGAGGAATAGGGGAATATAAAAAGGTGAACAAGTCTCTGAAAACTCTGTTCAGACTCCAAGAAGGCAGGGCTTAACTACTGTACTCTGCCATTATAACGTGAAAAAATAGTACCTGTTGGAGAATAACTTAAAGGCCATAGCTAAATTAGGTAACATTTTCAGAAGTCATTTCATTTTCTATTTTGGAAAACATTGTCTCAGAAATCACATTCCTCTCCCTGGCTTTTGTGCTGGCTGGCATGCCATGTATCCTCCCTTCGGCCCAGATATATTTTCCTATTTTAAATATGTTAATGCCTTCCAGTAGAGAAACATGAAGAGATGGGATGCTCCTTTGTTAAATGTTCACTACAGTATTCTTATTTTAAAACATAAGGATTGTTCTTTTGACAAAACAACCCATTTTAGAAATAATCTTTCTATTAGAGTCAAACAAATAATTCATCCTGAAACTAAAATTTCATTGGCGGTTCAAGCTCATGACAGCACATAAAAAATACATTTGCATCTGCTGATCTTCAGTGAATGATACGATTTTACTCTCCAATCTTCTTCTTCGTCTTCTTCTTTTTTGTATTTTTTAGGGAAGGGTCTACAGGGTATTCAGGGTCTCACTACTAGATCAGACTCATAGTGATCCGCCTGTTTACAGCCTCCTAAGAGCTGGGATTACAGGCACGCACCACCATGCCCAGTCAGTGCACACCAGGAGCAGGGCTGGCACAGCAGGCCTAGGGATGGAACCCCCGGGCCCTACGCCTGATTACAGACACTTTAATCTGCTGAGCTATTTGGCTGGCCCCAATCTTCTTTTAAAATGTACATAGTAAACAGTTTGTTTTGTAGGAAAATTTCTTTTTAGATATAGTACAATGTTTTAAATTCTTAGAAGAAAAAAGCTGTAAGAAAAAAAAAAGCGCTACTTTTTAAAGGTGCATTTTAAAAATAGGATTTTAGAACTTATTTTCAGATGTTTCAATCTTTTAATGAATTGAGTTAAAAAAAAAAATCACTTGGAACTTTAAAGAAACAGCATGATTAATTCAGAATTTATATCTTAAACTCCAGAGAAGCAACCTACTTTTCCATAATTTTTGTTGGCTCTGTAGACTAAAGAGGCAACATCTAGTGACAGTCACTCTATTGTTTGTTAGTTTCAAGAGAGGTACACAGGAGAGGGTGGAGGCGGGGAAGCCCTCCGCCGGCTTTGGAGACAAGGAAGAGTTTGTGAAGCCTTTCACTCAATCTCCAAGAAAACGTGGGACAGGTTAACGTCCTTCAGTCCTTCACACACTCGCTGCACAGCAATTCCAGGCGATTGCTCAGAACCATGCTTCTAGGTAAGTGATAACTTATGAACGGTGGATTCATTGTCCTAAAGTGATAGGACGTCACTCTGTAGGTGTACTTGGCTTTTGTTGTAATTTTCCAGGGTCATACAGATTTCAAGCTTGGCTGGATAATGCTATATTTAGTATTATTTGTCCCTGCAGATTTTTAGGTGGCAAGATGTGGCTATTTGGAACAATCTTGGAACAGTACATAGTTAAGGAAGCAGTCACAACTGGCATCTGACCTGTACTTTTTCCCCTTCTACTAAGGTGTGCATGACATTTTGTCAGTGGTTATAAGAGACAAGATCTAATCCAACCATAATTTCATTATGCTGGACTTCTGTATGTTGTTGAAATGCTCTGATGTGTCTTAGAAAAAGGACTGGTTCTATGTGATAACTTAATACTGAAAATATTCCAATGCTTAGATTGTCAAATTTAAAAGAAATTTCAAGCAGTGGGGCCCTGAATAGGTGATGTGTTAATAAGCTACATGTTTTAGCAACATTGACAATTATATTTTATACAATATAAAATTTAAAAATATAACATCAACATGAGTTAGTCTTCATAGAAATCTTACAAAAACCTTTCAATGATGATCTGATGTAGCTTCTTCCTTAACAATGGACTATAGTTAAATAAGAATTTAATTAAAAAATATAAGCATTCTAAAAAAAATGCTTCATTGGTAAAATGTTTCATTTACTGCAATTAATATTATGAAACACTGCCTGAATTTTATGGCTTGGATTGTGTTGAATACATGTTCCTAATAGATTATATTAGAAAGTGCCCCAGTGAGTTGAGGAATTTTCCAATTTTTCAAAAGCTACAAAAGCATCTGAAATCTATGGGAAGTTATTTATACCTTTTAGTTCTGTGGTTACCTGTTGACCAGTGGCACACGTGCCCTCACGTGTAAGAACCACCTCAGTCCTTATTTTTATTATGAAGAATGTGACTCTTAGGAGTCTGATACCCTGTTTGGAATTTGGTAAACATATATAACATACTATATAAATGGCTTACATTTTTTACTTTGTTGTTAATGTGTCTAAATCATTTAAGTATTAGATCAGTCTGCACAGAGAAAGTCTATAGTTGATAATATGTTTTGGGGTCTATTTCCTGCTGCCGTTTCAGCCCTATTCTACCTAGTAATGGCATTCTGTAAGAGAAGGGAAGTACCATTCTATGAATTAGACTCGGGCTTTAGTCCTGGCTCCTGAGCTCTGATTCTATCCATTAGATTACCTCCTTTTAAAATTATTTCTCGAAGTTTCACCTTCATTTTGCTTTTCTACTTCTGCCTCCTTGGTTTCTATTATCCTGTCATCTTGGAGACACTAGACACAAGTACAAAACATGTTGGAAATTTTAATCCAGGGCCAACTTTTCACACGGGAGCTCTGATCAGGTCAAAAGGCTCGGTGCTGCCAGCAGGGAGCAAGCCTTGCAGGTGACTCAAGAGAACAGTTGCTGCCTACACTTGGGTAAAGTAACTACAACTTTGTGTATCATTCACCAAGGCCCTGACACTGCCTGCACTTCCCAGCCCTCCACCTCAGCAAATTCTCAACAGTACCCACCTTAAAGATACTATTTTTTTTTAAAAAGTATAACCCTGCAGTTCAAATAATTTCTACAGCAGCTTTTCGTATGGAAAATCTCAATATATTTTTTTCATCCCATCTCTGCAACCTCTTTGTTTGCCCAAGATTTCCTCCGTTTGATTGAAAATTACAGGTTTGCAGACTCGAATTTTCTGTCATTTCACTATGGCTAATGTGGTAAAGAATGAATGTGAAATAGTAAAAATTTAAATCCCTTTTCCTCTATTTCCAGAGGCTGTTGGGAAAATCATCTAGCTATTCTACATTTATTTCCTCTGTACAAGAATTAAAGAGTGCTGTGAGAATTAATGGAGAATGTTTTATAAAATGTAGCCCTTTAGTCTTTCATTTGATAACCACTAAATAATAGTTATTGATTTATCTAATTGTCAGTTGTTGATTTTTCTCCCAATTAACTATATACTCTAGGATTACTGAAACTTTATAAATTTTATCTTTTTTCTCATTAAAATGAATGAATGAATAAATGAATAAAATCATTTATTCCAATAAGATGAGTAAACTATTTTTCTATGTGAATTTAGAGTCAACCAGAGCTGACTCTAAATTATAGTTGGGTGCTATAATTACTTCAATGGCTGAGACCATTTTGGCCACTTGGAATAAAAAGTTATATTTTACAGTACATGTGAAAGGAGTATTTGTCAATTCATCTCTGTTTTCTATTCATACCTTGGTTAAAATGAGCCATGGTGTTCCAAGCAGTTTCTTTGGAACATTACATAAACTTACTTATTCTTGGCCATGGAGCAGTTGGGAATATGCAAACAGGCATGAAAGGAAGCAAACAGCAAATTCTTCCCAGGCAGGAAACTTAGTGTTTACACAACAATCAATAGGGTGGCGGTCACGAAGATGGCTTATGACTAAGTTTTCTTGTTCCTCGTGAATGGGCTCTAGCATCATTTCTTAGAGGACTCTCTCACTGCCGTCGGTGTGTTCAGCAGTACCACACTGAAACACAATTGTGACCCAGGCGTCGCAAGCAAAGCCTCACAGCCCCTGTCCACGTGGAGTGGCCCTCGTGGTATCTTCCTCTCCCTACCTGACTGGCGGGCACTCTGAGCTTCTATTCATACCAGGATATAAGTAGCTGGATTAGTTACGCTGTGGGGACAAATACCCAACACTCAAAATAAGGGAAGGAAAGGTTTATTTGGCTCACAGTCACTGGAGGTTTCAAGGCACTGGAGGAGAGAGGCTAGGGTGCTGCCGTATCCAGGATACCCTCTTCAACCTCTGAGAAAGCGCAGCTCCAGACCACCAAGAGAGGCCACCAGGCCTTGCGGGGAGGGGCGCATGCTGTCAGTTTGACGGTTTACACCTCTCTGGCCCCGCCTCTCAAGCCTGGCCCTGGTCCTCCGGCCCTTGAGGCCCCTGCTCTGCTCCTCAAGCTGAAATTGCCCTATGATTTACATAAGGCCGGGGGTGGGGGACAGCTAGATACAAACTATAACAGTAGCTAATAGAGGTTCACCGATATTTTACATGTACTCCTATTTTAAGGCTCTGAAAGCTTGAAGCTGAAACCAAGAGTCCTAATCCTGTGCAATCATAAGCAATAACAAGCTTGTCCTGCGGTTTTGAAGGCACAGAGAGGTACATCCTCTAGATCCGGTGTGCTCCTTGGGTGCAAAAGACAGAAGTTCACTCTAGGGAGGAAAATTCTTATTCTTAATTATAAAGCATGCTTATCTGTACATGAACACACTTGTGGTATAGCTGTAGGACTAGAATGTAGTGGGAGGAGATGGTTGAAAAATGTCTAAGGTGCTCTTAGGATTTATATTTGAATCTAGTGGTGCGGTCTGAGAAGTCAGACCTGCTCATCTGTGGCGCTGTTCTTTCTTATAAGAGCAAATAAGGAGAAAGGACTTGAGCACAAGACGCGCTTGCGTGGGAATCCCAGCTCTGCCCTTTGTGTGCTCTGTGACTGGGAAACCCTTGCACTCTTCAGTCTCACTTAACTTCATTGACCTTAGTTTACTTGGGGACCATAGTGTCCACCTGGTGGAACTTTCAAGGATTAATTGAAATAATGGATGTAAAAACCTTTTCCCTATTACCCTGTTCATGACCAATGTATGTCAGTTAGCAGCTATAATTTTATGTGTTATGACTTTTGGTATCAACTACAGACTTTCAAATTATAATAAAGAGACTTAGATCTGGGATGTGAAACTGTTCTTATCCATGAAGAACAAAGAAAGGTTCCTCTAGGACAGGCATGAAAACTAACCATACAATGAAAGATGAATTCCTAATATTTTATAAAACCAGCAATCACACTACGGGCATAGCCCCCAAACAGAATAAAATCTAAATAAACCTCAAACATTTCTAGGTCTAATGTAATCTGTCAATGTAAACTGATGAATTAATTGTCCTTTTAGTTCTGTTAAAATGTTTTTCTTACATATTATATGCAATTAGCTGTGTAGTCATTGTTTTGCTCCATGAAACTAGGTATTATCTGGAAATCAAGATTGTGAATTTTACTCAGAATATTATCATTCATACCCCAACTCTGCAGAAATGATGTTTGCCACTACATATTCACTGGTATTTACGTAGGAGATAGAACAGGGAAGGTACGGAAAGGAAATGGTATTTAAAAACAAGACAACTGACACAGAGTTGAGTGAATTTCAGTATGAATGCATCTCTGTGGAAGATTTTGCTTCCTTACAAAAAGTGTCCACAGTGATATACTGAAATTCATCCTTTTATCTTTCACCCTTTCTTTTCCTCCCTCCCCCTGATACCACAAAGTTGCCCATTTTCCTTGAGAACATATTCTGTTTTTGTGATAGATAGCACTCTTTTTTAAAAAATTTTATTTATTCATTATTTGTGTGTGTGTGTGTGTGTGTGTGTGTGGCCAGCTCAGCCCACCAG
>NDGM011209344.1:339-12381 GCA_002564305.1 Octomys mimax | reverse complement strand
CTGGGGATTGAACTCAGGACCTTGTGCTTACCAGGCAGGCACTTATTCTACTGAGATATCTCCCCAGCCCTATAGAGTTTTTCTTAATGGGGAAGAAATAAATTCAACTTACAAAATTGCTGTCTGTCCACCTCTAGACATCTAAATACCTTCCAACACCTTTCCATCTATGTTGTTTTGTGAATTGCTAGTCACTTTCTTCAGTGCCAAGCTTTCCCTGTTGTAGCTAATGAATTTCAAAGTACACTGGCTCCTCAGTTTATCAACTCAATTCTTTCCTAGTCTCAAACCAAGTTGGACTAGAATCAAATCAAATTCTGGGGCTAGGTTCAATGTTGATCTCATGGGGAAATTTCATTCCATTCTCGTCCAGTTTGATTTGCGACCAGAATCATGGAAAGAATTGAGTTTGTGAACTAAGGCACCACTTTGGTCATTTTAAAAGATGTGCAGCTATTTCTGTTCCTGTCTCTGCTTTTATTGGGACCACTCTACATTGATTGCATCATCAAAGTGTGCAATTAACATCCTCCTCTTCCAGGATTTAATTCCTCTAGGACTTTAAAGTGATGGTCTACCTTCTGCTTCTTGACTCCCCCACTCTTTTTCTCCTCTGTTGAATTTCTAAAGTATCATGAGAGCTTCCTGGTATCTAGGTCACACTTTGGTTCTTGCAAGCAGGATGTGAGAAACACTAATCCAATGTCCTGGGAGAGAGATGGAGCCACCTAGAATTCTTCCTTGATTTCATGTCCTATTTTATACTGCCTGGCTAGACCCACCTTGTTTCAACTTCTTCTAGGCTTGTCCTGCTGCCTAGATCCCTCCCTTGATCTTGCTGTTCTCTTCCCAGACACAAACCTGAGACTACTCTCTGCAGAATGATACCCCTCTGTGCTCATTCCTGAAGGTGCTCTGTGGTTTGTGCTGGAAAAGGTGAGGCTGATGTCTTTTTACCTCTCATGTCTTTATTCATCCCTTCACTTATTTAGTCAATTGTTGCCTTCTGTAGATTTCTTCTCTGCAGGGCCTCAAAGCTTTCTCTAACATGATACCATGGTATGTAGATTTGCTTTATTTTTTTAAAATTCACTTTAAAGAGAACAGAAAAATAATAGACAAGACATTAGAAATGACACACAATTAAAAGAAACAAGATAGGTATTCAACAATAGTTGTTATGTTGCACATTGCCGTCTTCAGTGTAATTGCTCTGATTACCGATATAAGCATAAATACATGAAAAAAAAAATGTTCCACAACACTGGTCATTTGAGAAATGCAGATTTAAACAACACTGAGATGCCACCTTACCCCAGAAAGAGTGGCTATTACCAAGAAATCAACTAATAACAAATGCTGGAGAGGCTGTGGGGGAAAAGGAATCCTCCTCCACTGTTGGTGGGAGTACAGGCTGGTACAACTCCATAGTAATTACTCAGATGGAGGTTAGCATCTTCTATATAGTATCATATGTAACTGGCCTTATTAGTGCTGATATTCTATCTTCATTCATCTGAACTCATTTCTCTGTGAAAACTTAAATAATCTTCACTGCAAGAAGGACATTAATATGCCATTTCTTCCATGTTATCCATCTACCTAGTTCCTCTATGGGAATAAGACAAACAAGAAATACTTGTGTTTATCCCTGGTGCTCTTACAAATGCCTCGCAACTATAAGCCCATTTCATGCATACAACTTTTTTTAAAAAAGTATTTAGTTCAGGGTCTACAGGATCTCACTACACAAATTAGACTGGTAGTGATCCTCCTGTTTTCAGCCTCACAAGGGCTGAGATTACAGCCATGTGCCACCATGCCCAGTCTCAATCACTGTCACAGTGCACCCCAGGGGTGGGGATGGCATAGCACACAGGCAATCAAAGCCTGGTCCCTGTGTCTGCCAAGGCAGATGCTTTAATCTGCTGAGCTATTTAGCCAGCCCTCATTCATACAACTTTGATCTTCTAGTTCTTAATTATTTTTTGTAAATGAAAATTTCAAAGCATAGACATCTTTTGAAACTTGTCCAAGTTCACCTAGCTGTCACAAGAGCAGAGTCATAACTTGACCAGGTAGTCTACCTTTACCATCTTTATACTACTAAGATTAACTATTATGTTCTCCTAAAGGATGTTTATAAATAGCAAGTTGTACATATAGTGGCAACAATAATCTGGGCTTACTTCTTTAATGAAATTTTCTATTTTCCTTCTTGAATACTAAGTGCTATTTAGGCAGGGTTCTTTGGCTTTCTAGACATGAAATATCTTTATTTTTTCATCCAGTCTATATTAAGTCATTAAATTGTAATGTTGTGAATGTAGTTCCTTGAAATAGAGTCTTTAAGAAGGCAGGTGTGTAATTCTAGAGAGCCTTGAAAGTAAGCACTGCATTTTAGATGTAAAAACTAGGAAAAGAGGCAGAAGGAATCTCAAGTCAGAGACAAGAAAAGAGAAGAGGAGGGAGAAAATTAAGGATTATTTTCTCTTTCTTAGAGGAAAGCCATGGAGAGTAAACGATGAACTTCGCATGTGTCCCCTTGGTATGTGCTTTCTGTTATGATTAGCTGGACCCCAGCCTTGCAGAAGGATCATATGTAATTTAGTATAGCACATCTCCTGTGGATTTGGCCTAATTTCAAGAGATTAAGGAGGAAATGAGAGTAAAACAGATAAATATCAAGGGAAAAGCATTTCTAAGGAAAAAATTTTAAGTACGTGCAATTTGGTTTTCATAATATTTACTCCTCTGATGATGATTGCATGTGACAAGGTTGACATCTAAATGGATTTAGTCAAGTTATTGATCCAAATTTGCTCTGAAGGCAGATTATTATATGAAACTTCATTGTCATTAAGAGAGAAACATTATCCTAAAATAGCAGTTTCACTGTACTTTGGGAGAGTGCATCTTCTCCTTGCTGTGTTTTTAATATCTCTGCTCAGCAACTTTTTGTCACTGGTGTACAACACCCCCCCCCCCAATTTATAGAGGAGAGATTTAATTTGGCTCAGAGTTTCAGAGGGTTGAGTCCATGGTGAGCTGGCTGCAGGCAGGAGCATCATGGTGGAAGGGGGTGGCAGGGAAAAGTCCTTAGTTGGTGGCAGCCATGAAGTGAAACAGGGTAACAGTAGCAGAGAGGAAGTGGCCTGGGCCAGATACAGTCCTCAAGTTCTCACCTCTGTGATTCTGTGACCAACCTCCAGACACACCTTAGAGCACTCTTTCTAAGCCAGTCAAGCTGAAAATTAAGAGTAATTGTCACAATCTCCACAGCATATGAACCACCGTGACTACTGTTTCACCTTGAGTGAGTTAGTTATTTTTACCTCCTATTGATATATTCGCTTAGTTAAAAATGAGGTCTAAGGATAGGATTTGCTCCAACATTTGATGAGTAACTAAGACTTGAGATATTTCCTTAACTTTAGCTGAGACACGATGAAAATAGTTTAAGAAATCCCATTTCCATGCTTATGAAGCCTAGCACATACAAAGGACAGGGTCAAAATAAAGTTTTGCTCTAACTCAACTATGGCTATGACTTGCATTTGAACCTCAAATCTCCAAATATGTCATACATTCTTTAACATACAAAACATAAAGTTAAATGTTTTCGTATTATCTTAGTAACCATGTGTATCTATGAGGGCACCAATGATTGTTCTCTAATTATTAAATAAAGCAATAACAAAAACCAGATTCCTGAATATAGGTGTATATCCTTTTCTTTTTTGTGTCAGCATGCTTGGTATTTTTATATCATGGTATAAAGCTGATAATTTAGGAAATGGAAGCACTTTTGAATTAGTTGTTATTAGTTATTAAGTACATGTTCTTCTATAAGAAAAAAAATGGATCAAGCTGATGGAAATGGAAGAAAATAAGGCAAATCATTTGGGTCCTTTGGATCTTCGCCAGACATCAGTCAAGGCTTCGGGGAGGGAGCTCTTCTCCACCTCTTCCTCTTGCCTTCAAAGGATCTTTGAACCACACAGGATGATGCTCATGGACTAGCTATGACAATTGCCCTCAGATTGCAAGGTGTACCTTTCTAGAAGTGGAACATTTCTGGTATGTTTATGCTGAAATGCAATGAGTGGCCCAGCCTGGAACTTCCCTATGTAAAAATCATATTCTTGAGAATTTGGGACTGATCATCAACTATTAAAAGTATTCAGTACTTTTTATGGATGACAGCTATTTGATCTCAGCAGAAAAAAAAGATTAAGACAACTTTTTGTTTTAATGAGCAGGTAACTACTGGAGAAGCTGACATTGGCTTTTAGAGTCCTAGAAATGTCCCTAGTCCAGGAATAGGGTAAATTCAAGGAAGTAACAAAATAGGAAAAAGGTGAACTGAACTGCCCTACCATCTGGTACTGCATTGCCCTGTCAAGACAAACAGAAGTCCCTCTACACTTATGGAGTCTATTTGGCCTCTTAGAGATTTTAGCCTGGAACCACAGAGAGAGATGGCTTGTGGGCAATGTAGTTGAAGCTTACTTGTATCTGACCCTGCCCATGTGTGGCTCAAGTCTCTAGCTAAAAACCAGTTCTGAAAAAACATGTGTGCATTCTTTAGATTTCACTGAAATAAAGTATTTGATTGGTAATGTCAGATTGAAACGGCATGGTCAGTTTATTCCATTCGCTGGGAAATTGGACATTTGGAGAACTCTTTTAAGTCTTTGTTCTTTTAAAGTAGATTAAGTTATTTTAGTTTTCCTTGCCATGGTTATTTTGTGACTAGGCTTTAACACCATCTTTAAGGCTGTGGCTACAGTAATTTTGTACTTTCAAGCATGATGTGAGGATAATTGGTTTATGCCATTTGAGGCTTTTTTAAGGTTCTTGAGTCGGGGCGAGAGGCATCTTGCCACCTAAATTCACGGAATGGTTCATTTAATTGTTTTCCTCCTCTGGGCTCACCGCTGATAATCCTGATAAGAGCATCACACATCGCACATCACTCTTTCAAGGGTCAGGTTATTTTACTTTTCGAAAGTTTTCCAGACCTTTTTAAAACCTGTTTGAGCTCTGAAGGTCTGGGAGAGCGATGCATTTTTCACTGCATTAAATAATGCATTCATGTGTAAGTGGCTTTCAGAGAGAGGAACGAAAGAAAAGGCCACTGGCAGGCCAAAGCTGCTCTCACCCTGTCTCCAAGGTGACTGTCACCCAGCACGCCAAGAGGCACTAGTGGAGAGGTCTGCGGCAATCAATACAGCCCCCTTCCGAGCTGCCATTCACAGACGGGCTCTGCCTGAATTCCCCGAAAGCGGAATTGCTCCTTTCAGGTGAAACAATTCAGTTTTTTTTTCTTCCACATTCAAATAAATAGGCCACTATCTTAGGCAACCTTGACATTTAAAATCAAAGATGACTTTTTAAATTTCCTGAAGAACTTATAGTTGCCATATTTGCAAGCCCACACAGCAGGAGAATCGCAGACACATCTTTGACCACTGGGTAAGCAGCGAGAGGACAGAGTCCTTGCACACTGCTTCAGTCACTTAAGTGTCTTGCTGTTCCTCCCTCTGAAAAATTATTGGCCTTTCTTAACATTTGGAATGTCTAATGAAAGAGTTTATCTCTCAGCCAATATTCTGGGCAACTCAGAATACTGAATCTGAATTTATGCACTATACAGATGGACAATATTCCAATTGTTAAATTTATTTCTAATTTCTAGGTTAAGTTTTTAATCTTTCGGTAGCAAGTCTGTAATGAGTCATCAAGTCATTTGTTAAAGTTAGGACAGTGGGGCCGGGGAGATGGCTCAATAAGATAAGCGCTTCTCTGGCAAGCACAAGGGTCTGAGTTCAATCCCTGGTTCCACCAAAAAAAAATAATAATAATAATAAAAATAAATAAATAAATAAAATAAAATAAAAAATAAAGTTAGGACACTACCTGAATGATTCGTTATGGTCCAGGTGAGTGCTCTAAGGTGGATGGGCAGTAGCAGACCAGAGGGAACTTGAGGACAGGTGGGTGTATGGCTGTGTGGCTGGAGAGGCGGGGATGGAGTTGGGATTTCTTCATTTGGGTGAGGCATGGAGAGATGTATCCCAAAATCCAATTTGGAAATTCCTGGTTTGGACCATTGGGTAAATGGCAATGGAAGGATCTTAGAAGAAAAACCAAGAAGAGGAGCAGGTGGGAGATGAGATCAGTTTCAAAGTAATGTCTGGAACTAATGGCCTCTGCCCTGGGCACTCTGGGAAGTTCTTACTGGATTTGGCATTAACAGCCACCCTTTGAGCACCAGCTGAAGTGCTCTTGCTTCGCACCATCTGCACGTGGGGAGGGGAATCACAGCTGCTTTCCAGGGCCTGCAGTTGGAGAGCACTGTGTTGCCATCAGCACTTCTGAGGGCTTGGCTGGCACTGGTTCCAGTTGTGGGTTGATTTCTTTGTGAGTAATAATAGCGGCGTTGGCTGTTTTCAGCACTGGTGATTTGTCCGCTGCTTGGCATATGAAGCAAAACTGCTGAAATCAGGGCACCTGGGGAAGCATCTCAAAATTGTGTCCTTTTAAAATGTTAAGTAATGAACTCTATTTTGATGCTTTACCAGAGCCCATGGGATCATGGGTAATAAAAATCTGAAACTGTGAGGTTGATGTGCTGGAAGCGATGATAAAATTTGCTTTTCATGCACTTTCAGAAAGAGCATAAATGTTACAGGTCAGGTGACACAGTAGCTGTCATAATGTGTTGGCATCTTGTCACTTTCGTGCTTTATCTTCAGTGTTTGTTCAGGCTCTGAGTTGCATTAAGCTACTCCTTATGAGAATAGAGTTTGCACAGTGCCATAAATACTGAACTCAATTCACTTGGGTATTTTGAGGCCAGTTTTTAATCCACATTCTAGCTTTCTATGCTATGTCTTAATAAGCTCAGATGCATTGAGTGACACATTGGGCATTCTCTCCTCATGTGTGCATGACCCTGGACTTACTGGCTCCCTGTGCTACAATGCACATTTCATTTTTCTCTTGTCTATACAGTATAACTTTTTTATTTTTTGTATTTCAGGGAAGGGCCTACAGGGTCTACTAGATCCGACTTGTAGTGATCCTCCTGTTTACAGGCTCCCAAGAGCTGTGATTCCAGGTGCTCACCACCATGCCCAGTCTCAATTGCTCTCTCAGCCTGCCCTGAGGGCAGGGGGCTGGCACAGCAGGATATGGTAGAGCAGATCGAACCCCCAGCCCCTGCCCCTGCTTGCAGGTGCTTTAATCCTCTGAGCTATTTGGACGGCCCTTACAGTATCACTTTTAACAAAAGTTCTATCTTCAAAATTTACTTTTGTGTGATTCAGAGTAATTTATTTAAATAAAAAATGGATCAAGAAAAAAAATAAGGTTCTCTGATACATCAATTTAAAAAACTTAAATGACAGTTCAAGACCATCTGATCATGTCATGTTTTGAAACCTTTTCCCATTGTTTTACCTGGCCAAAGAAGCCCTTGTAGGCTGGGGAGATACCTCAGTGGTGTGTGTCTGACTGACAAGCACAAGAACTTGGGTTCAATGCCTGGTACCACATGCCATTCCCTGTGCCAGCCACAAAACCCAGCATGGTGGCATACACCTATAATCCCAGTGCTGGGGAGGCTGAGACAGGAGGATCATTATAAGTCTGAGCTGCATAGTGAGACCTGTATCAAATAAATAAATAAATAAATAAATAATGTTTAAAAATTCAAGAAGAGGTCTAATTCCTTTGCCTACCCAAGTTATACTGCCCTTCCATATCCTGCTTCCAATCCCATTTCTTTTTCCACATTCTTCTTGAATGTTTCCTGATTTAATATCTACACTTGAGTTTAGCAGCTGTGACACTTTGGATTGATGGCAACTTGGTTGGCTTGGGAAGTGACGAGGGGCTTAAGCACACCTCCGAGGGCATTTGCATGGGTCGAAGAGTCATGACCCTAGGCGCTCTATCTCCCAGTTTTCATGAATTAGTGCTTTAATTTCTTTTTCTGTCTTTGATTTTCCTCCTTGGCACGTTACCACAAATCCATGCAATCTCCCTGGATGTGTTTTTCTTACCCAATCCGTTCTTCATGCCAGCAGCCATCATGCATGCTTCATTCCATGAAACACAAACAGAAAAGTAAAACGCAACATTCAGAAATTTCCTTCTTTTAAGCGACTGTCCAGATTTTGACTCCACTCCACCAGTCTCCTTTCATTTCATGATTCCTTCTCTCTGTGCTCTCAGCTCCTCCCAGCTCCATGCAACCTCCACACGTGCTCTCATTTCCAAGTCCTGTTCAGCTGCGAGTCTTAGACAATGAATCCTACTAGTATCTCAGAAGAATGATTCATGGTCTAAGACGCTTCGTTTCCTCCTCCCTGCTTGTGACCTCTCCTATATACGTAGTTCCACTGCACTCTGTACGTTACTTCATAAAGCACCAAGCTGCTCTATTGCACTTTCTTTGCAACAAATCATCTGCTATGATTAGAACAGAATCACACTCACCTCCAAATTCCCACTACTAACAGAGGACTGATCTACAGAAAGCACTAAATCAATGTCTATTAACCAAAGGATGGAGGGATAGTAACAAACTTCAGGTTTATTTGGTATTATTCAGCTACACAGTCATACATTTATAAACTTTTGGGTCCTGCTGGTTAGTAGAATGGATATTGAAGGAATTCTTTTACTTTCTAGTGTCTGAATCCCCTTTCCATGTTACCAACCATGGGTCTGAATAGAAGGCAGAATCTGCCTGCTACTAAGACTCTGAATAAAGCCATCTAAGACAGACACCAGGTCAGAGGCCTAGGCTTAGGCAACCAGACCAAAATCCTCCAGGATTCTTAAACTTGAATAGTGACCAAAAATCAGGTATGAAATTAACTCATTGGCACAGCAACCCCATTCGTTTCCCAGGGTAAACGGGATAATTTCTCTTCAGTGGCACAAACAATACTACCCACATGAAACTGTTCCTCTGGTCTGGCGCTTCCCTGATATTGCATTGCCCTTGCTCAGTTCAAATCTCACACTTTAGCTTTTCAGTTTCCTTAATTCCTCAAGTCTCCTTGATAAAACTGTTTGGCATAAATTGGCTACAGTTAGTTTCTACTTTTCTTTCAGCTAACAAAATGGAATAATAATATCGATAGCATTTACTTATGCAAAGTTGTTTAAGTGGAAGATTATGTGCTAATACATCAGATTAAATTAAAAATGAATGCATTTAGTTCACTGCATGCATTGAGTGCAGCTATGCTCAGTAATGAACAAAGAGGGAAAGTGTTCTAATACAACACTGGAGATAAGCTCTGTGGGGGTAATGACATATGTAACTTATGGACAGTAACTATTGCTTTGCCTTTAGATATTTATCTATTTTACAAGCCTTCCCCAGGTGCCACCTACAAGGGAAATGGTAGGCAGTTAATGAAGGTGTTATCAGTTGTATTATTTGAAGCCCTGAGAATAAGAATAGAGCAATTGTCTACAGTCTACAATCATAACCAGATGTTGCAAAGCTCAATAAGCCTTAATGGCTGTTGTTTCCATACAGCTTTTTAAAGGGGAAAAAATCAATAATACTAAAACAAATTATCTATGGGAAGCATTTACTGGGCATTTTTCATGAGGAAATTACTGTACAGAGACTTAATTATGCTCTTTGGATATAGTTTGAAAGTTGAAAATCTAATGAATTGTGTTTGTACTTGCATGTTTGGCTTTTAAATTATTTTTATGGATTTTTCATTGCGACATCTACAGAGCTTTTGCTACTGAACACTGCATGATCTTGAACTTTCAGCAACTTAAATTGATGTGCAAGAGAAAATACATCCTATTCAGCTGAAAACGTGAAGCATTATATGGAACTGATGCGAAGTCTCAGGACTTGAATGCTATCAGAGTTATGCATTCCTTTCTCTTCAATTGGACCTTAAATTGGTACTTATAATAGTCAATATGTACTTTAAGCCATCTAGATATTTTTCTCCTACCACAACACAGGTTTATGAACAGGTTCAGCTATAATTTAACCAGGAGCTGAACCATCAAAATCTCATGATTTCTATCAGTATTTCCAAGGATGGTCCTTTGGTCACATTATCAGCCCCTTGGCTGGTTATATTCAAAGCACATTCCTTCCCCACCACACACTTGAATTAGAGTCATTGTGGGTACAGCCTGTGCATTTGCCTGGGAGACTTCCTGAGTGCATGATGTGCTCCTTGCATATCAATCATTTGTAATTTCTTTCTCATCTCAAACAATCTTCTTTGGGACCAGAGTTAATTCTGTTCAAAGTTTGAAAATGTTTATAAACAGAGCTACTTTCCTCCTCATTACCACCCTCAATCTCCCCTATGAACTGGTCAACCTTTCCTCATTGCTTCTGGGTACTTTTCTGCACTATCTATGAACATAACCTTGCTTTATCATGGTTCTGTCCTGATGCCTTTTATCCTCTGTGACTTTAGAACTCAAGACTCTAGCCACCACATTCTTCAAACTTCCTCCTTCCACTAAATAACCATGTTATAGCCACATCACCTACAGGAAAAAAACTTCTGTTAGGCCACTCTGCAACTCATATGAGAAGGCTGAATGAAAGGCCCAGGCAATTCTTCCTCCTTGAACAACACCCAAGCACTTAACAGGATCGCCTCTGTGCAAAGCCCCTGGTTAGCTGTTTAGTCCAAGGAATTTGGTTAAATATGATTTTCCATGGCGAGCGCAAGGGTCTGAGTTCAATCCCCATTTCTACCAAAAAAAAAAAAAAAGAAAAAGTAAATAAATATGATTTTCCAGTTAGCACACTTTCAAGAAATATTGAACAAATCATGATGAAAGTTGGAGACTGAGTGTAGGGGAAGGCAACGTGATGGTCTCAGGATGGTCTATGAGAGAAATCAAGCTTCTAGTTTAGAACAGAAAAGTGAGGAGAGATTTTCAGTGCCAGGCAAGTGGCTTAATAAAAGTGAAGTCAGAATATAATGAATGCTAAAATAAGAACAGTCCCTAGGTAAATAAAACTTGGTGGTGCTATGGAATGTCTCCACCGGAGGAATAGAGGGTGGAAGGCTGGGCAAGGTGTGCGCTGCAGCAGGGCAGGGTAAATGCTAAAGACATCTTACAGGAACTTGGTTTAGGTCTCCAGAGATCAACCATGGAGTTATTGCATCAAGAAATACTATGAGCAGAGGCAGAAGTGGGAAAGTCTCCAGCCTGAACGACTAGCAGTTTACACTGAAGATGGGAAGGGGAAGGAACTGAGGTTGGGAGCACCAAAGAAGAAGAATGAAAAGGGGCTTCTCTCTAGGTGTACATGGGCGTGCAGGAGAGGAGAGGCTGTCTCTGTGCTCCAGCCTCACTGACACTGTGTATTCAGAACTTGGCTGTGATAATAGCCACAGTTTCCCATGTGTGTTAAAAGTGTTTTGTCAGAACATCCTGCTCACATAGAGTTGGGCTCCTGTGCACTGGTGAGAATACCTCCCCTATGTCTGTCTTTTAATAATTTGCTGAAATGACCATGCTATTATTTTCTTATTCCTGGAAGTGACCAAGTAAAGTTTTCAAAAAGCTTTGACAAGTGCAGTGTCCTTTTCTTTTGAAATAGGAAACATGGATTTTTTTTTGTAAGACTAGAAACCAAAGTCCCTTGATTTGATTCTTTCCACCCAAAATAAGTACCATTATGATTGTTTTGCTTCAGGGATGTTCATTAAAATTGAGCTGGTATGCTGGGAAGTCTGGAAACAGGAGGATCACAATGAGTCTGAGCTGTGATGTTCACACAACAGGGGCTGGGGAGATGGCTCAGTGAAATAAGACTTCTCTGGCAAGCACAAGGGCCTGAGTTCAATCCCTGGTTCCAAAAAAAAAAAATTGAGCTGGTAAGTGAGTGGGGTTATATCTGACTGCTGCTAAAACCAGAACACAATTTTTTTTTCAAAAATGATTAGTAGCAGAGTTTCAATAATTAATACATTGCATATTGTTGTCTTCATAGTGGTTATTCATAGTACAAGA